>JAHZMW010002524.1:0-11213 GCA_027743745.1 Alloscopus bannaensis
CAGGAACATGTTTGTCGTTCACTTAAAGCAGGAGTGTGGCTGCACTGTGCAGAATTTGCTTCGCGCCACTTGGGTTCACTCGATGATCGTCGACTTAAAAATTCTTTTTCCTGGTCTGCTCCGCAGCATTCCAAAGTTATATATAAATACATAAATTGTTTTGTATAACCATGAAAAATATTTTGTGACAGCCTGAAACCACAAAAGGACAATGACCACGATCTGCAAATCCTGAAGTGAAGTATTGAAATCGCAAGCGGAATGGAATATTTGGCTACAAAACAAGTAATGGATTAGTTTTAATTCAAATGAAATGTAATGTTACATAACAATTAATTGTAATTAATCGTTATGTAATGAATGTTTGAATAATTAAATGTCAGGTTGTGCACGCCGACTTGGCCATGAGGAACGTTCTCCTCACTTCAGACAAGTGTCCGACTTTGGTCTTTCTTGCCGCTTGTACGAGTACACGAATTACGTGAAAAAAGCAGGAGCCCCTGCCCTGGCGGTGGATGGCGCCGGAGTCGCTGCGGCGCCTGCTCTTCAACGAAAAGACGGATGTGTGGGCTTTCGGAGTGACAATGTGAGAGATTTGTTCACTTGGTGAGAATTTGTAAAAACACGTTTTTATAGAATAGTACAACGTTGAACTAAAAGGTTTACTCTTTTAGGGGAAGTCCTTTATCCGGGGCTTGCGTGGGACGTTGACTTTGCCGAAAAACTGGAGCATGGATTACGTCTAAAACGTCCGTCCCAGGATGCCTACAACCTGTGCGTAAATAATGTCACAAGTTATTCGTTGTAATTATAGGTATAATATTAATTTTAGAAATTTATTACAAGGTATGAGAAATGATCAATTGTTGGCATTCTGATCCCAACGAGCGACCAACATTTAACGAGCTGAGTCGCTTGCTGGATCGGCGCACTGTTACAGTGCTGGAAGAAAGTTTGATGAAAAGCTTAAAATTTTTCTGCCAAGCATAGTGTGTAAATATGAATAAAAAAAATATCGCAACTTAATTCTCTGGAAGCCACAACTAATTAGATATACCACATGATGACTTAAGTCACTTTACGCTCCGTCTACAAGGAGTGGACATCAAACTTCAAGTGTGTATATATGTTTTGTTTCTGTAGGATTAGCTTTAAACTTACTCATTTTTGGTGAACGCGAAAGTCAATGTTTTGTTCGCGAACGTGTTTCTTGTGAACTGGCAAGTTTGTATAATTTTATAGTTTTGCTGTCTACATGTTTTTAAAATATGTTAATAGTTCCAAATTCTGCCTCTATGACTTTTTTGTTTGTCCAATCCTGATTTTATGAAATTAAAATTATTTTATGCAAACACTGAATGACATGGACGCTATAATAAAAAACTTAAAAATTTTTGTGGACTCTTGTTTTTTTACCATTCAATAATACAGCTCGTGTAGAAGGGAAAAAAATCTGCATAGAATTCAAATTCTTTAAAAAATTTCCGCCACGGCGATTGTGCAGAAATTGTTTAGCCTAAAAGTTTGCAATTTATGGCTGAAAAAGAAGAACAGCGTTAATAACGTTATTACACGTGAACTCAGGGTAACCAACGGGAGTGCTTCTACTGAGTACAAATTGAGTTCCAAGCCGAATACTCAGCATTTGCTGTGCCTTCCACGACGCAACTTGGTATTTCGACGCCCGCATTATTATCATTTTCAATTTTTCATCTTCAGAATACGACCTGCCGCTTCTTCACAAAGTTGCGACTCCGCTCGCAAATTCCCGCGCAGCTCGGAATGTGACCCCAAGATTTGATGGGGACCCAGCAGAGTGCCGTGCAAAAGCCAAGGGAACCCCCGACAAACACTCGTAGCCCGTTCTTAAGCGCAAAATCAGCCACGGCAAAGGTCACTCTGAGCCTTGAGAAAGTTTTCAAAATGAACTGGTCTGGTACTACACTCACAACCATTTCCAACCGTTCAATGATGACGTAAGTTGTGTAAAGCATTGAGAGAAGAATACCCGTGAGAAGAAAAACGAACCGTAGAAACTCTGCCATAGCACAAAAGATAATGAGCAACCGAAGAATTGCAAGAAACACTTTGAACCAGGGGGCAAAATGAGACACTTAAAATATCAGGGTCACTATTCGCATTCCAGGGCCTAGCTTGGAGGAGCTAAATAGAATTCGGAAAAGTAAAGTCAAGAATGGAATGTTCACAGTTCCGGCAAGCATCATGACGCCAAGCAGGTGCCCCTCTTTTGACATTCCTCTCTACCGGGCTCTGGAAAGCCATGCGGGGTGGTGGAGGCTTGTCGAGGATCCTGACAACATAAACTTGTCTCAGTTTATTTTTTAGGAGAAAATTGAATTATTGAAACTGGAACCTCTACGGCACAATCCAGCTCCAAGCGAATCTTCCACGAGAGAACATAAGTCCGTCTTCATTGTAATAACAGGTACGGTTTTGGCACAGTTTTTAGATTGCCCCTGCCGCCTCGCTTTTCTGAAAGTTCCTCAACTTACAATCTACATAACACATTGCCCAAAACTCCCTCATTTGCATATTACAAGTTGGTATCCAGAGGGAGCGACGGGAGAAAGTTCTCATGTATTTACTATTGCGAATATCTATTTGGCTAGCATTCTTCTGTAGTAAATACAAATCTCCGCGAATTTGACTTGTAATTATTTTAGTAAATTGTTAACTGTTGTGCAAAGTTCAATGTGACAACTCAAACAATGGTTTCCTGTTTTGCACCTGGATGTCGAAGTGGCCACGGAGGAAAAAAAACTCATCTCTTCAGCCCCTCCTCCAGGACTGCTGAAGCCTGGACAAAAATACTGCGGAGACTCCGAGCTGACACCCCGTTCAACGCTGGTACTGGAGGACATAAGTTATGTCACGTGCACTTTAAAGAGGCAGATATCATTAAGGTCGACAGTGTTATGGTGAAGGAGGAAGTTATCAAAATACCACGTAAATACTGGACTTTACAAAAGTGTGCAGTGCCAACAGTATTCCCAAATGTGCCCAACTACTTATGTCCAACAATTCAGCGAGCTCGACGTAAACTAAAGCGTAAGGAAGTGCAAAAAGCAGGATCAAAGAAATCCAAAAGAGCAAAAGGTGACTAGTCCAGTTTGCAGTTAGAAGACGGCAGCTGCAACGCGCTCAGCACTTCTAATCAATGGTGGTCTATCGTTGGAGTAAATTCACAAGGCTGGATAGTCGAAGATCTCGTGTCTAATGAACTCGTTAGCTTTATGAGGATAGTTTATGAAGAAGGGGTTCCACAAATTGAACGGTCGCTAACGGTAAGTGAGTTTTGTTACAGCATCCAATTATTATTTCGGACACCTGGGTGGCCAGACTTCTCGGAGAAGACATCAGTCCCTTCATAAATAACCTTTGTGGAGTTACACAAACAATATCAACGGACCACATAATAGAATTGTTACGGTGCTTGATCGATAACCATGTATGCCGTGGAATCCGAGGATTTGAAAAGATAAGCTCCTGTCCTGGAGCAACAATAACTAACGGATCATGGCACTCCAATAACTGTGTAATGATTGGACCTGTTCCGGTATGCTCAAACTGTAAGCTTCTTCACGGTTTACTTCAGACACGCTACTATCGTTTATTGTCAAGAAAAAAGGGCACGAAAAAAACGATAACTACAAATCTGAGTTCACTGTCCTACTACAAGCGACAGCTGCAAGCCATGAGACGAAAATATCAGTCTTCTAGGCAAGATATAAAATTTCTCCAAAGCAAACTGAAGACAGTGGACGCAACAAACATTCTCCACATTTTGAATCGATTAAATATTCCTAAACCGATGAAGTCAGTTATTTTGCAAGCAATTCAATCAGCTCAGCGGAAACCAACTGGAAGACTGTATGTGCATCTCAAATGTGCTCAGTAATTATAGATATACATGTATATTCATCATTTAGTGCAAGAAAATTTCATTTTGTGTGATTTGCAGGTATGCCGCGGATTGGTTATAGGAGTACTTGCTGCTAAAAATAAAATCACCGACATTATACAATCATCTGAGGAATGCAAAAATACTACCCCTTCCACATCCTAACACAATTCGAAATTTAATCTGCGGAGAGCGTTGCGAGTTCGGTTTCAGTGACTCATCACTCAACGCAATAAGGGAAGAATTTACAAACAAAAAAAGTAGGGACCGCCAGGGAGTACTTGTCTTTGACGAGATAAAACTACGCGAATCGGTTGAATTTAACAAGAAGACTTTGAAATTTACCGGTTACATTGATTTTGCAGATTTTACTGCTGATTTAGCAACTGATAAAGACAAAGGGAAGCTGGCTAACCATGCTTTGGTTTTAATGTATAGACCATTCAATAATAACTGGGTAAATTTCTGGAATTGACAAAAATACTTTTACGCAAGTAAATTGTAATTTAATTAAATTGTAAATATTCTTAGGTTCAGCCGATAGCAGTGTTTGCAACTCGAAATGCCGCCACAGGAAACGCGTTGAAAAAGCTAGTCTTGAGTGCAGTTGTGAAACTTGAGTCAATTGGTGCTGAAGTGGTGTGTATTGTTTCTGACGGGTCAAAACCTAATAAATCTTTCTGGAGTAGAATGGAAATCTCTGGATACACACCGGAAGTGCGAAACAAAATACAACATCCATGCGACGCGACTCGCAATTTGTAATTCAGTAGCGATACTCCGCATTTATTTAAATGTATCAGAAACAACTTTATGAAGTATAATTCAATTCAGGTAATCATTTAGCTGCTTGAATTATCATATAACTTTTGTATTTAGTTTTAACTCAAAACATTTGTATGGAATTGTAGCTTCAAGGACGGGAAATTTGGTTTGAGTTTTATCAAAAGCTTCTTCGTGCAGACAGGAGCAATCCCGGTGGTTTACGAAAATGTCCCAGGTTGTCATCGTCTCATGTTTTACCAAACAACTTTGAGAAAATGATAGTATCGCTTGCTACACAACTATTTAGCCGAACTACAGCAACAGGGTTGAAGGTTTATCGGACTTTGGGTTGTTCAGATTTCTACGCATCGAAAGCAACAGAAAAATTCACTCTTTTGATGAACGATGTATTTGATTGTTTAAATGCTCGTTATACATCCGTAAATGTTAAACAATCGAGCAAGCAATTTGAGGTAAGCTGAAAATGGCCGCAATGTTAAGTACGTGGTAATTGTTTTATGAAGTACACATATCGTAACCCTTTTTTTAATTCCACAGACACTTTCAAATTTTTTGAATGTGTTTTACAATGAACTATTTGCTCAAACCAAAAGTGGACGACCGATGTTTGCTTCGAAGAAGAATGTCGCCGGACTTCGTGTTACAGTTTCGTCAACGTTGGAAATAGTATCTTATCTTGTAAATGACCTGGGCTATGCATATGTGCTCACTGCCAAAATAGAACCAAGATTGTTTGGAGGTTTGTGAGAATTATAGGTTTTTTCTCGTTTTACTACTGTTCATATCGGCTGGACTGATAATCCTAGCGTTATTTTTTGTAGAAATGTTTTGGTTTGCTTTGAGCTGCTGGAGGACGTGAGGATCATCCAACCGTTAGCAACTTCATACAGTTATATAGGCTGCTTAACATGTACACTCCAACTAAACGGATTTTTCGTGGCAACATTTCCGACGAAGAGGAGGTATCGATGCTATGTAAATATGAACAATCATTAAGACAATCGGCTAAAGCTTCCCGAACTAAATGTATAAGGAGACAAAAAGTCAGAGAAAATGAGTTGATGGACAGATTAATGGACATGGATAAACTACACCACAACTAAAACGTTGCGATCTCGAACGGCTGAACTCAACCAAACGCCTGGAGGGGATGCGGAATGCAACATAGTGTATTACTTGGCGGGTTTTCTATGCTATAAATGTGTCAAACTGCATCCCTGCAAGGAGTGTTTAAAATCTATAACCAGTCCGACTCCGATAAACCGGGATTTTAGTGTCATGGTCAATATAATGAATCAGGGCCCATTGCATTATGCATCTGAATCATTTTTCAAATTGCTTTATTACGGAGTGGAACAAAAATTAGCTCCGTTACTAAAAGAGGCGCATATATATGGCGATATTATACTAGAATGTGTAAAAAATATTTCATATTTAGACATAATCAGTATTGGTTGTAGTGTGGGTGATCACAAATATGAATTGCTATGTCGTTTAGTCCCATATTATATCACATTGCGGATTCACTTTTTTGCTAAGTCGGTTAAAAACGATCTCGGTAGAGGAAAGGCAACCAAAAGCAAGCGTAAGGAATTAAAGCTCATCTGTAATTAACTGTTTCAGTCGTGATGATTTGATGAAATTGAATTAAAAGCGATTCGTTGATAAACTTTCCAGTAAATACCATGCGCTTAGTTATGTAAATGTTGAGAACTTTCTTCCTGAGCGCCATCTGGTTGTCCTCATGTAATATGCAAGCTGGTGTGCATGGCTTGGTGGGAATTTGTAGTACTTTTACTATCTTATGTTGTGGTTTTGGTTTGTGTTGTGACGATAGCTGTCTTCATGCTTGTCGCATTATATCGCAAAAAAGGCGAAAAAGTGCGATGGAGGATTGGCCTCCAAAAACGGAAATTGACGACTTTTTCAATCTAGCTCAAAACGGTTTAACTCAGGAAAACGTGGAAAATCCCGAGGACTCCACGAACGATTTGTGCCGTAAAGCTTATGATGCGACATTGGAAGTGCCGATGGAATCTGTAGTCATAGGTTTGTGTGCGGTGGATAAATAGCTGCTGGCTGCTGTTAACAGTTGTTGCACAAAAAAGTAATCGCAGGAGCTGTGGGTGGAAAGAGAAGACAGTCAGGAGTGGAGAAGCAGTTGTTGGAGGATGTAGAACGATGTCTAAAGTGAAGAAGGAACTGTCGGATGAGTTGAAATTATTTCTAGTGTAATTAAATTGAGGTTAAAAAAACTTCTACATACCGAGTTTCAGGTCATTTCGACAAAATAAACGAAGTTTCCATATTTCATAATTTAATTTTTAAAATATCCAGTAAAGCGAGAAATTCAGCTCCAATTGCCAACAATTTTTGTTTTTTATATCGCTTTAGAGCGAAATTTGATTTTTCATGACTTGCTCATATTATACACTGATACACAGAGATATCACCAATCCTATCACACAGCGTTTTTATCATTGCCTAAAACAAACTTATTTTAATGCCAATAATCCTCGTCCTCAAAGAATGTGGAAATTTAGGAATTTGCGCGAATTGGATAATTTGGTACATACTCAGTTTTTTTTTATTTCCTATTAACCTTAAACGACCTAGGAGGCGCTACAAACTTTATTTTTAAAATTTGACTGTACCATGCTGTTATCATCTCGATAGAGAGAGGGTTATGCACTGGTTAGGCTACATTAAATGATGTAGTAATGAGTCGCTTACGCAACAGAACGCACATACAGTTTGCAGGTTGAATAATAGATATTACGCATACCATATACGACTGTAAATCAGAAGGGCTCAGGTCATCAATCAGGGTTACCGTCCGTGGGGCCTAGAGGAGAATCGTGAACAGAAAATTCCAGCGTTGGGATGGTTCGGTTCTGATGAACGAATAATGTGGAACAGGTTTCAATCACAAATGGTTATCAGTCTATTGATTGATTTATTTGGCTCAACTGCCGTCACGAGGTTGTACTAATTGTTACAACGAATCACTACCAAATCTGGTTCACAAATGAAATGTCGAGAGAACAACAATCACCGGTATCTCACTCTGCACACAAGACCATAAGCTTGTGTGTCTCACGAAGGTTGGAATCGCTCTGCCATATAAAATGTACAGGCCCAACATGGTGCTGAAAATCATATATACATTCTGTCCAGCTACACGTCAGTCTCCTCGCTCGTCTCTCCGTGTAGCTCAAGCATATTTTGATTTGCTGGGGAAGTGTGCTACACTGTAGTGTGCACTCTACCTCTCACTGTTCAGGGCCTTCAGTAGTATATCCGTTCCAATTTTCAGCACATTTCGACTTTAATTTTTTCGCACTTTTTTGTCTATAGGAAGCGCTACGATTTTTTTTTGTAAATCTGACTTCACAATACTGTTTAGGGTGTGGAGAAGCATCTCATTGCCAAATTTTAGCAAATTCCGAGGCAAAAAATTTGGCGCTTTTTTGTCCCTTGAAGGCGCTAAGATCAATAAAAGTCTCATTTGACTACAGATTCGGATTCAGCGCATCAAAATGTACCATAATGTTTACTTTCAGCGAAATCGGGAACAAAACGTTAGCACCAGGAATTTAAATACTTTTACTAGACCTGACTTTACGAGAAGATCGATCTTATGACAGAGTGTAAATGCTAATGTACTACAGCAACTCAAAATGTTTTTAAGGCTGTTTATGGTTATGACTCAACGTTGACAACGAGTATCACTCGAAAAATGTTTGTTGTTTGTATAATATCTGTTATAATTTTTATTATTCAGTAAAGTGTAATACCTACAATTCTTGCCCAGCAGGCATAACACTATTTTTTTAAAAATACATGGGATACCATGCAAATAGGTTATATGCACCAAAAATCAACACAAGGCACAGTATTCGTTACACATAAAAAGGTGCGCTTTTGAATTGAATTTACAAAAATCATAAACAAGAGATTGACTCAGAGATACACTGTTTCTCGACATGTAATTATAAGCTTTTCTTCAATTAGTTGAAATTGAAACGTGAAAACAATACATGACGTTAGGTGCTTTGCATGATAATAAAAACAATGAATGTATAAGAACAAATCTGTAATTCCAAATTTGTCTTGCCGCAAGAGCATATTTTATTATTTGACAAAACAAAATATCCAGACACCAGAAGAATTTGCATTCATTTGTACGAAGCAATTTGATAATACTTGATGGAATAATTATGGCAAGTCAATAAAGAACTAATGAAACGAATTCCAAATCAACATTCCAAATTTCATGGCTGTCCTGAGTTTTAAAAGAACAAACTTTTTAATTCCACCTTTGACAGAATAATATATGTTTTTGAAACGATCACTTCTCGCACCAAACGCCTCCAGAAGCCACCAATCTTATCCAGTCGTGCACCGCTGTGTATCAGAAATAATAGAGAAACTTGTATTAGCTCAAATTGCAATGCTGAAATTTCAAACTGTGTGGTATGTACAAACCTGTCACTCTCGCGTAAGGGGCCATAAACAAAGAAGCTTTTTTTGGGAGGGGGAGGGGGGTCTGGCTCGATAGCGTCCATTTACGTAATGTTAAATGAGCGAGACATAGGGAGGAGGGGGGTCTGAAAAAAGTTTTTTTAGAGAAGCTTTTTTGTTTATGGCCCCTAACCATCTGGATAACCCGGAAGCTCACAGTAGCCCCACGAAACAATGCCAAACTGTCGATCCCTCCCGTGTCCCCCTTTAATCATCAGCGGCCCTCCTGAATCACCCTAAACCCAAATAAATACATAATGCATTATTTTGCTATTTAATACTTACCAAATTTTTGGAGTACACACCGACAAGCACACCGATGTTTTGGAACTTCTGTGCAAAGCGTTCTCGGCGGTATCCAATTCGGCGGGTAAGCCTTGGCGCAGTCCTCGTCAGAAATTACAGCAACATCCGCCTCCAAAAGAATTGGCGATTGAGGCTTCTCCTCCGCCGTCCTTCCCCAGCCGATGATGGTGGCATTGTAGCCAGCGTAGATCAAGTGGGAATCTCTCGGTGGGAGGCACACGGGACGGAGGATGGGCTCTTGAACAGTTTCCGTGATGTCGACAGGTCTGTCTAGCTCCACAACTGTGTAGTCCGCAGCACCACCCGAGGCTCGGAAGCGCTGGATTGGTCGTATTTGTTGAAAAAAACGTAGTCTTTGTTCGGAATGTATGTGCGATTGTTCACAGTGATGCAGTGACTCAGACTGCATAGATTCTTCAACTTTTGTAATTACGGCAGTGAGGATGTGGCGCTCAATGATAAAACTGCTGCCAGAGTAAAAATGCAGTTTTGCAGCGTCGTCGGCAGGATCTCCGCGCCTAATTATGGCAGCTTGCCACCTCCAGTAACCTTTTGGTGAAAGATGACCATTTACAACTTTCCCAGCACCGGGGTCCGAATACCCGTGTTCTGGGACGCCACAATCTAGATATGAAGTGATTAATGTGGTGATTGGGGTCAGACTTCGTGACCTTCAACTCGGCCACAAAGATAGTGGACGGTGATGCAAATTGAGAAACTGATGATGATCCACAAAATTTCAGTCCGGGGACCGGTGCCGGCGGAGAGTTCAAGGTATATTTTTGTGGCATGATCCTGTTCTGTTTTTGACGCCGAGACGAAAAGTGACACATTTTATAACAGGAGCACATCCCTCGACGGGCACGCACATAGCATCGAAATTTTTGCCGTGGGGGTCGAGAAAAATTCAAAACTCATATTACCCCATTTGTATTACAATCATTTAATTAACTCCGTCGCGCGTGTTACACGTTCCACAATGTGGAAAATCTGGTGTTTGAGTCTCTAGGTCAATATTATTACAACCTAAATATGTAATATAAAAAGCAGTAGCTGAGAAATTGAAACTCAAGTACAAAGTTATATTTAACCAAACTGTTATTTAGCAATTTTCAGAATTTTGATTAGATATAGCTAATCTAACAACTAGGAAATTTTGATTTGGTGATTACATTTACAGACTACATTTGCAGATACGTAGTAAATTCTGACAATTATTTTTGTTAATAAAGAATTTTAAACTCTATAATGTATGGCGTGCTGAGCACTTGCGTATTTATTTACGCTAAAAAAGAACAAAAAGTCACCCGTGCAGGACTCGATCCCGCAACCTCACTACCGAACGTTCAGTACGTTATGTACTGACGTACTGTGGCCACCTCTTGGTAAAGCCCTGACTTTAGCATGTACACAACACGCAGGAATGAGTAGCTAGTTTTCTCTTTTCTTTCACCTTTGGAGCGACAACAAGGGTTTGTGTGTGGGAACAATGAGAAAACAGATGAGGCGGAGAAAATCGTTATGATCTCTCATTTGACCCACTTCCGGTTGACGTATCGAGGTCAAATCAATACCCATAGGAGAATCCATCTATCCGGACAACGTGGTGAAGTCAAAATTTCAAAAAGTCTAACCGTTTCGGAGTTATAACGGTTTTGACAAAAATTTGATTCAC
>JAHZMW010002525.1:0-10206 GCA_027743745.1 Alloscopus bannaensis
ACGGTTGTGTGTCATGTTTGGTTGGATTTGAAAGTGAAACCAATTCACTGAGTTTCAGTTTCAGTAATTGATTAGACTACTCTCCTTTGACTTTGAGGCAAGCTCATTTCCAAATTTTCACAGCGACTTCATGCGTCATGGACATAAGCGGTTTGGTGCTAATTCCGAAAATCATCACAGTTGCAAAAAGCACACATCAGTCTTGAAAGATAACGGGAAGTCAGAGATGATGAGGTGATAACCATAAGTTCTCACCTCTTTCTACAGATGACAACACGGCCCTGTCCGTGCCGTGGAAGATGACGGATAAGACTCCAACTACTGGGCGCCTTTTAATCCAATTATTTAAGTTTGTGTGGCTCTGTGTTCTTGATCCACATATCCCAGCACACGCTCAGCCTCTCACGTAGATAACAATCGAAGGCTGTATCGATGGATGTATCCATTAATGCAGCCTAGACAAAACATGATTCCATCCAAAATCAACGCGAATAAATAAATATGAATTTGAGAGTAATGCGAAATTAGTCACACATCCTGAAGTCTCTTGGGTAAACAACCTTTAATGCATTTTCACGAGGCAAAATTGTACTTCTCAAAACGCCCTAAAACAGGGTATTATTACACAACCGATGACGAAGACTTCGTTCAAGACTCTGTTTCACGTGATTCTCATTCTCGCATTCATGACTTGGAGTGCTAATAGAATCTTGTACCTGCTCCATTTCGACGGAACACTCACGTCCGCCATGGAAAATCTCAATTTAACACCAGAACTTGTGTCTTCAGTAAGCTTGTCATATCCTCAAAGAGTAGGTACAGGATGGCATAGATCTTTGCAGAAACTCGCAGAAAACTGTCTCAATTACGGCTTCAGTTGGGGACTCTCATGGCTGTAGTAAAATTAGCATCGCCCTAGGTATTACCTGCATTCCTCCGTAGATCCATATTGTTCTTATATATTTATATCAACCATCACATTCTCTGACCTGGCTCAGTGTGTCTGTAGGTATACTTGAGAGCTTCCCAACTCGCTTGATGAGACAATATGCGGCTTAATCCCCTCAACAATTAGTGCTGCCTCAGATTTCATATCCTCTATCCATATCCTCAGCTTGATATGTATTCAGTGACACAGCTCGTTATGCCACCATTCTCTCGTCTCTTTTCCAGCTTTGTGACTGCACTCCTAAAACAGTGGCGCAAATGACATGGAATTTCAACGGTTTCGTTTTGATATTTTGTGTATGACACAGTGCACATTACTCATATAAATATTCCTGTCGTTAATGTTTATTGGGTATGTGCGACTGTTGAATCTGCTTCTCATATATATTACCTAATAATAACGTCTCACCTCCTGTCGTTCTTTTCCCAGAGCGGACGGATATGAGCCTATTTAGGAGGAGGTATACTATAATATGTACCTACACGAAAATGATTTTAATTGTAGATTTTTTTCTTGTCAAGAATATTTGTGTGCCACAAAGTTCAGAGAGTTGTCACCACATTACCAACCATGTCAGCATGGCTAGGAATAAAATCTTGTCAATTTTCTTTCCACCTGAATGACTCTGCGAGTGAGTTTCTATTGTTTTATGTCGCAGAGCATATTGATACCATGAAATTAATAATGCATCCTTCTCTCCATCTCATTACTGCGAGTGTAATGCCATCGAATAAGTCATGTTGTTTGTGGTCTTGGATCATGGACACTTAATTCCGTTCTCGAATCCCGTATACCTACAAAGACTCATACAAAGTATGTTATATATACAAGAGACCGTAATCAATTCAAATGTGAAACAGTGACTTTGTACAACAAACGCAAAAAAATTATTCTAATTATAACAGATTTTTTTTCGCAAAACTTTTAGTCTACTTTTGGCCGTTGCCCGACACCTTAGCTGGAAGCTTTTGTTGCGAATTTCTTTTGCGTCAGAAATGAAAGGTAGTAGCGTGGCGCATCTTTTGTGCAGCTCACGTTTGTGACGACAAGCTGCAATTAAGGGAAAAAACAGGTGTGCAAAAAGTGTCTTTGTGATTTCCCATTCACACATGACTACAAGTCTTTTTTCTGACGTCACAATGCAGTCATTAAAGTAACTTGCCATTAAAAGACAATCAACTCTGGCCAACAATGCAGTAGCGTCGAGAAAGGAGGCAACGCGCGAGACATTTCAACAAGCGAACAATTATTCGGTAATCAAAACCAAAAGCTATTTTTTTCCACACCAGTTTATCACCTCTTTTCTCTAAATCAAGTTTTATTAGCTTTGTAGTTTAATACTTAAGCACAAAAAAATATTGACGACTAATAAAAAGAGTAGTAGTCGCTTGATGACATGGATCCTTTTTGGAGAGTCATTATCATCACTAATGATTATGAAAGATGCGCTTGCATTTTTTTGGTGCAAGAGTTTTATTCGTGGGCAAAACTCGAGATTTCCAGTTTGAACGGAGCGAGTGAACAGCTTCAATTCGTACCCTGCTGCCGGACACGATTGACAAGCGTCACTCTGGTATTGCCAAAACTAGGAATTAGTGAGAATTCATCCATGCTTCCATCAATTCAGTTGTCAACCGCAAAACCTCATTGTTGTGGGCAGGTGCGTTGGTGTGTTGTGCGTCTAAAAATAATTCTTGTCAATCTTGTGATGCTTGAGAGGTTTGCAAATATTTTTTTCTGAGATTTGTGTGACATCAATCAGAAGAATCCGGATAAAACTGGCCGAGACTATGACAGAGCTTTTCAGAAAAAGCCGAAAATAGTCAATATATACCTGATTAATAAGCTATTTCCTACCTTTGTTCCGTTGGACGTTGTAAGGTTCATTTCATTCGTTTTGGAGGTATATCGCACGTAGTCTTTTCAAACGTTTGCAAAAAATGTGTGTAAAGCCTAGAAAATATGCGTGCAGCAGGCGTTTTGTGCAATTAGGGGAAGCTCACAAAAAGGTTACAATGGCAGTACAGGAGTAACCTCTATTTTCTGAGCAAAAAATTGCAAGTGCAAATCATGCTGAATAAGTAATACCACGTAGAATCCGTGTGTGTCCAACATGACTCTGTCTCTTTTTCTAATAATAATTGAAACTCATCTACATTTGAAATATTAAATTTTTTTCGCGTCCAGGTGTGAACTCGCTAACCAAAAACGAGCTCCTCTCTCTCTCAAGGCAAAAAGGAAGCAAATGAAGAGCTTCGCAAAAAATAATCCTGTGCCAAAAAAATTTCGACTATTCTTTACCCCAACAAAATAGTACAAAACACTAGTATGTGTTCCAACAAAGTTTTTAGTATTGATTTTACTAATTAATACACACAACAACAGCAATTTGTTTGTCTGGTGGTGGACCCCAGTTTTTTTTCTGTTGAAACCTGGAAGAGAGCTCGCATCTCAAGCCAGCCGTCAAAATTCCGTGGTTTAACAAAGGCAGCTTTACATTCCCCAACACTCCTCCGTCAAGTGGAGCGAGATCCCTCTCTCTGATCACTGGAAGTGGGACTGAAATTGGGCACGTTCCCCTCGAGGAAATTAGCTCACGAGCGTCGACCGCGCCGTCGTCCCCGAATCTCAACTACTCCAACACAGTTCCAGCGATTTCTCTCCGACCAACTGGTGGTCTTCACTCGTCGGGTGGATCCAGTGCAACAAGCATCCTCAATCCTGCGTACATTCCAGACAACATGACGGACCCCAATGGTGACTCGAGGTTCAGAGTGAACCGCATCAACTCCTCGCAACTTCACGCCCCTACACTAACCGCTCCAGGTAACTTTGGAAGTGAAGTCATCCCGGAGGATGACACCTTCGAGTTGAACAAGGTGGATAGTGGCGGTGGGACGGAAGATAATAAACCTATCATTCCAAATCAATTCATGCAACCCCGAAGGTCTTCCCTCGCCCAAGGTCTGGGTGGGGGGAGGAAGAAAAGTGTGTCATTACCAAAAGAGTTTGACTACCTCAGTGAGATGGAAGGTCAGCAAACGGTTTACGGGAAGAATTTTGCGTACTACACGAGAGAAGCATTGCCTCGCATGGATAACTACAAGAATATCACGAACCTTGCCCAAGCGTCGAGACCGACACTTGATGAGCTCAGAAGTGAGGCTATGTACGCGAAGGTAATAATAAAATGAGTCATTTTGTGGAATCATTGAAAAACGCAAGAAAGTCATGTTTTTTTCGTGAGCTGTTTGTCAATCCACAAATTAGTGAGCTGTTTATGATTGTGTTGCCAGAAATCAGACGCTCCAGCAGAGGAAGTCGTAAGTCAAGCCGTAAAGTTTGGATGGATTGAAGGTGTGCTCGTACGATGTCTGCTCAACATTTGGGGTGTCATGTTGTTCCTCCGTCTGTCCTGGGTTGTGGCGCAGGCTGGAATCGGTACCATAAAACTTTCCAATTTTTACGCATTTCTCTAAAAGCACACACGCCTTCCTCTGTTGCTCGATGATTATCGACGCGAGAGAAACAAATGAGTTTGCAAATCAAGCAATTTAACGCATTTAACATGCGTCCCGTGCGTGTACCACGTTCCTGAACGCATTGCATATTATTGTCTCTCCAAACAGGTTTGGCCATTGTGATCATCTGCCTCTCTGCAACCGTCACTACTCTCACGGCTCTTTCAATGTCGGCAATTAGTATGGATCCAACAGCCTCATGATATATAAATAAATATGTAAAAATACAATATTACATATTACATCCCCTTGTTCTAAGGTACGAACGGACTCGTGCGTGGTGGAGGAATCTACTTTATGATTTCGCGAACACTCGGTCCAGAGTTTGGGGGCGCTGTCGGAGCGATTTTCTCCTTTGCCAACGCCACAGCCGTGGCGATGCACACGGTCGGCTTTGCAGAGTCTCTCAACGATCTTCTCAAAGTGCTACAGGTTAGTGTGCTCATCTCTTGTTTTCTCCTTTGAATACTAAGTTATTGTCATAAAAAGTCAGAAAAGTTCTCGTCACACACACATTTCATTGTTTTTCGTCCTCGTTCCTAAGTTTTTTCCCTTCTCTCCGAGTCTTGTAATTATTACAGAGCGTTTATGCACGAACACACAGCTTCATCCAAAACTCCCTAGTGTCATCCTAGAGGAAATGCTAATTTCATTAAGTTTCATTTTCTTCTCCATAGAGCCATCCTTCTTTTTTTTTTTCTCATAAACACTCAAACTCTCTGATCTTGGGACTAGTATTCCATTCACAAGGAACGCATTAAAGGCGAGAGAAAAAAAACACTTCATTTGTGCACACGCAAATCAGCCTCACCTTTTTACGCGTTGGAGATACAAAAACGCATGCCATTAACTCATCATCATCATTACGACATTCTAAAAATCCTTGTTTGGCGTAACTCGCCAAGTATTGCCAGCTCATCCATTTTATTACACTGCTCTCCCACTTTTTTTATACTGTGTGGACGGGAAGAGCATGCAAATTAATCAAGCTTTGATGAATGACCATGCACCTCATAACGGTCAATCCACAAAAGAGAAGCTAAGCAAATACTAATGTTTTCAAGCATGCAATCGCAGAATTTTTAGTGCGGAGGCCTTTTATGCTTTTCGAAAAGTGTACGACTCTCCTAAGAAATGATGAGTTATTGCTCGGCCTGGTGTTGAACAATGAAGAGAGAGAGAACGTGAATGGTTTCGGTTTTTTTTATTGCAAGACAATTTTCACGCAAACTTGGGCGCAACAGTTTTCCCTTGTTGTTTTTAATGATTGCTCAAATAATGACGATATTTTATGTTGTTTTCATGTTTGCTTAAGGTGAAAATTGTGGACAACGCCGAGAATGATATTCGAGTGGTGGGCACAATTGCTCTCATCGCGATGCAAGCGATCATCATCATCGGCACTGAATGGGAATCCAAAGTATGCGCCATGAATGTGAAATGAGATGAATGTCATTTGTCTAAAAAAAAGAAGAAATATGAAAAATTGCTTCGTTCTAGATGTGAAACGCATTTTAGAGAGATTTGGTTTTGGGTTTTAGGCGCAAATTGTGCTTCTCATCATTTTGCTGGTCGCCATCCTGGATTTCTTGATAGGAGCCTTTATAGGGCCACTCGACAGCGATGAGTTCAGCAGGGGATATGTCGGTTTTAATGGTAATGGCTACGAGAGTATTATGAGATGAAAGTGGTAAAGTAGAATTAGTTTCCCTTAAGAAGTCTCCTTCATTTCCCCCTCGTGTCGTGGCCTATCCCTGGAGCAATCGCTATATGACGCTATTCCCCTATTTTTTTTTACAGCAACCGTATTTGCAACGAATTTTATACCAAATTTCCGCGAGGCGGATGGAACAAAGCATGGATTCTTCACTATTTTTGCTATTTTCTTCCCAGCTGCAACAGGTACACAGAGAGAACACCTTAATCCCTCAAATAATGAATTCAAATGTTTTGCAATTTACTCTAATTTCCTTTAATTTCTTTTCTACGCTCCTAACGCATGTTACAGGCATCACTGCTGGAGCCAACATTTCTGGAGATTTGAAGGTACACAAAAAGCACAATATGGAGTTTACTGGTCCACGTTTGAAAGCATATTCTATCTGTATTTTGTTTGAAATGGATTTTATAGGACCCATCTGCAGCAATTCCCAAAGGTACTGTTGCCCAGAAGAAAAAAAAAACGAATAAAAAAGGAAGGATTTAATGCGTAGATCCCGTAGCTTCCAGTGATATATATTTTGTGGTGGAGGTGATGGTAGCGGTGCGAGAACTCTTAAAGTGGGGATAAGCCTGAAAGTTGTTATCTTTACAATGATTTACTTGTTTTTACCCTTGTTTCCCCTATCCTCTCATGTGGAATACGTGATAAAGCGTATAAAATATGATTATTTTTTATTTCACGATTGTTTTCCGTGTTTTAAAATTCTGCGTGTAGGCACCCTACTCGCTATTTTGACCACGACCGCAAGTTACATTATCTTCGCCCTGTTGTCCGGCTCGGAATGCATTCGAGATGCGACAGGGCCGATACTTATGGACGGCGAGTTGAACCTCACGCTTACGGATGAGATCGCTAAATCATGGGAGTTCGCCAATTGTACCGCAGGGACACACTGCAAATGGGGGATGCACAACAGCTTTCAGGCATGCAAAAAACATAACCGTTTTATTACATCTATTATGCTTACATTTTAGGAAGAGCCGCAGCTGCGAGATGATTGTGTCTCGAAATATTTAAATGGTTGTGTAATGGGCTATAATATCTTGGCTGTTTGTGGCCTTTTTGAATACCGTTTTTCTATTATTGTCTATAATATCCCAAAAAACACAGCGCCCCAAATCCTATTTTTATCTAATGTGCCTTGTGGTTTATTGGAGTGGTATCATATTGCCCCGATGTCTCTTGTATCACAATTTTGTCGTGGCACACGTGTCGTTTCATCTACAACCGTCGTAAAACACATTTATGATAAAATGTGTTCGTGACTACACCAACAATAATCCTTGTTGAGGCTTATGCACACCTGTCGCTCTAATGTAGTGGAAAATTTTTGTTCCATTATTATTGCACCTAATGAAACAATTAGTGCACGCGTACAAGCGTTTAGAAATAGCATCGAGATTTATTTATAGACTCGGAATTTTGGCTAGTAGGTAATTGATATGTTAATGTGCACGTAAAATTCCCGACTTCTCCTTCCAAGCGTGTGCAAAACACATGCGCATCTGATTCCAGCATCGTATCTAAAAATTCCAAGAACAAAATCGCACAAATCAAAGGTAACTCGGGTACAACAGCTTTAGTCATCGTTTTCCCCCGCTCATTTTGACTTGTCATTTGGCAATAATGGAAATAATTAGATGATGATGCCTATAAAAGTCTTTCACAAACACACACAAATGCTTATTGTTAGAACACGCACAAAAATCCCATTCCGTCAATTTTCCAGCAATTATTATCAATGAAATTGCCTAATGAAAGAGGTGTAATCGAAGTGGGATATGAAACTTAATTTTTTATATTTGTACTTGACGCTACATGACTGGCGTATTGAGCCTAATTGAGCGAGTTGGCGTTTCGCAGAACCTTAGGCGCATTTACTATAGTATAATTACAAAAAGACCTTCCAAATGGAGCAAATGAACGAAAACGATTGAAATGAGATTGCCCTCTAATTTACAGCCCAGCTGAATGCTATCGCTCCACTCATCTCCAACTTTTACATGGCCGCTTACGCAATGGTGAACTTTTGCACTTTTCATGCCGCCCTTGTGAAGCCGTTAGGGTGGAGACCGGATTTCAAGGTAGGCTTCAAAATGCTTTCCTGGAAGTCTTGAATGCTAATGCGAAGAAATTGCAATGACTACAATCATGTTATTTTCGTACTAAAACTAGTATTACAGCATATACTCGAGTGCCGTTGGCTTCGTCCTTTGCGTCGCCATCATGTTCCTCATGTCGTGGATAACTGCGCTAATCACTTTCGGCATTTTGGCCTGCCTCTTCTTCTCACTCGTGTACATCAAGCCAGGTGAGCGTGCAATGGAGCAGTATGCATTTTTCTTGTTAAGCATAAATTAGCAAATTATGCCGAATAATTCATATGCATCTTTGGCACTCATTAATTGGCAGCTGTGAACTGGGGCTCGTCCGCACAAGCTCAAAACTACAAGACAGCTCTCACCACAGTCCAGTCGTTAAATACAACACAGGACCACATCAAAAACTACCGACCCCAAATCCTCGTCCTCAGTGGGCGCCCGTCCTCCCGACCAACGCTCATCGATCTGGCGTACCTCATGACAAAGAACATCTCCATTCTCATTTGTGGCCATATCATTCAAGTAAGTTGCAGTTTACATTTTACACAAACTCGACTGAGGCAACTTGTTAATTTTAACTTGGCTGCATCACAGGAGCGTCAATCACATAAGGTGCGGGAGTACTTGATCACGAAAGGGAATGGATGGCTGTTGCACCACAAAGTGAAAGCGTTTTACAGTTTGGTGGACGATGTCGACTAACGAGGAAGGCGCAAGGTGCCTGATGCAGGCTAGTGGGATTGGCAAGCTCAAGCCGAACATTGTCCTCATGGGGTATAAATCCGATTGGACCAAGTGTGACCTCGAAGATTTCAAAGCTTATTTCAGAGTGATTCAGTATGTCATTAAATAAAATTCACACGATTCACGTACTTTTAAGACAATAACTTTACCTACTATTGAACATTTAAACTAATACGCACTCGTTTTCAACTTATAGCGACGCTCTAGACACGCACTTGGGACTCTGTGTTGTACGAGTTCGAGAAGGTTTCGACTTCTCCAATGTTTTAGAAGAGGAAAGCGAAGAAACTGTGGAAAACCTCACACGAAGCGACTCCAGCATGTCATTCAGCACAAGTGAGTTTATTGAAAAGAATGTAACCAAACGTTGTATATACGGGAATGAAACCAAACGGGACATAAATTTCTTGTTTTTCATCATTTAAGCTGACGGCACTCCGCCAGGCACACCACGAATCGGAGCGCTCAACGAGTCCTTCACAATGACTCCTGAAGGTACGGCCATTGTCGAGGAGGACAAGAAGAAGTACAAAAAGTCCAAGAAAGAGCCTGGCTCAGAATTTAGGTAAGGTGAAAACTACTTCATGAAAATAATTTTTTGTCTTCGAGAAATGCTCACTTTGTTTGCTATTTTCCAAATGTTCAGAGGAATCGGAGGCGCTCCCTTGCCTAAATCCACGATCAACTCGCTCCTCCAGTTCAGAACGAAACAGAGGAAGAGCACAATCGACATTTGGTGGTTGTACGATGACGGTGGACTGACCATGCTCCTCCCATACATTATTCACAGCAGGAGTCAGTTTTCCAGCAGCAAAATCCGAGTTTTCGCTCTGGCTAACAAGCAGCAGGACCTTGAAGTAGAACAATCTGCGTACGTAGCCAAAAAATTGTTACATATTTTCATTTTTTGTTGTAGCAGCACTCTTGGGTTCACAGTCTACACATTTTGATCTATGATATCTCATTATAGCAAATGAAGTGATGATTGGATCATAATGTATGGAGAGTGACATGACTCGTCCAAAAAAAAAACAACATAAAATAGACTTTTGCCAATTATCAGTAGCAGTTCTCTCTAACACTTTTGGCATGTCCTTGAACTCTTTTTTTCTCAGGTTGGCGAGTCTCTTGGCAAAGTTCCGAATTGAGTACTCTGATCTGATTGTC
>JAHZMW010002526.1:0-10663 GCA_027743745.1 Alloscopus bannaensis
TGAAGCATCAGTGACTCAGAGTCGACCTCCACAAACTTATAGAGGAGGTGTGTGCATAGCCTGGAATCAATGTCGGAGATCCTGAACGTATCACCGGCATCTTCGCTTTTTTGATCATTTCCGTTGTCCTTAGGAAACTTGAGTTCGCACACCACCGTTTTGTTGTGGCAAGAAACCGCTGCAATAGTGGAATATATATAATGCTTCATCTTATATTGTGTACTATATTCTCAATTGATTTGGCTGAGTTTTTTCACCTGCATCTCTTACTTCCCCATGAAATACAAGTTTTACCGGTTGCACAACGACCTTTTTGGACGCGAAGACCTGATCTACTAGTATGAGTAACTGTATAATTGTAAAAATTAAATTTTCTCGTTTCAATAGCATGATTTACAAAGGATTGAACATACACCGGATTTACTAATTCGTAATGTGACTTCAAATTGTGGCATATATACTGATTCCGTGGAATTATTTAGATTCTGTTGCTGGTTGCAAAAGAGTAGATAAAGTTTGACAAATAAACCCCGCCTGAATTCAGAATGTTGAAGTAAACGATTTTCATTAGCTACTAGATGAAAGTAATGAAGTAATGTCGTGCTCAAAATGATCAAAAGCAAACACGAACATATCGCACGTCATCGTATTTATTTAAAAAGTCAATTTTATTTCAAGAAAATATTACGCCGTAGTTTTGAAACAAACAAACTTAAAATATTAAATGACCTGTGGCATCATTGCTAAGACGAATATTTATATGTACATACATATTATTTTACAAAAGATGTGTCTTAAAAGTTATTTATCACTGCATAATTATATTTATGGCATACTCATGTAATCGCTTATTAAAAATGTATCAACCCAACGTTTTGTGGCGATGAAAACTATTTGTATAAAAAGCGACCACAAACATCAAATATTCAAGAAGATTACCTAAAATTTTGAGACTATTTTGTGGATTCCATAGTTTTAAATTAATTCGAGTCAACTTCACTTTTCAAATCTGACACTTGAAACACTTTGCGCTTGTCATAACACTTCCATTTCAGAATCACCAAAATCACAACCAGCAAGCAAAACAAAAATGACAACGCCCCAAATCCCAACAGCAACTCCACTGGTTCCGAAGTTCGAGCTTCTTCACACATTGAACCCATGATTTTAGCAATTCTGTGATTAATCGTTTTAAGCACAGGATACTTCCTCAAATAAACTCCCGATTTGCTGCACGCTTTCCCATCAAAGTCGTCGTTTCTAATAGAAGTTACCATAACTCCCTTTAGCCCTTCTCGTAAAGCAAAATCCACCTTTTCCTCAATACTGCTCAAGTCATCGAAACTCACCCATTGACTCCCTCTTCTAGCTAAAGGAACTCTGCATATCTCATCGAAATATGTTGTCCACCCAATTTGGGTAACTAGATCCCGACAGATATCTCTGATAGCCTACGTTCATTGAGCCAGCTCCATCCGTTTGGTCGCCCAACCCATGAAACCATCGACCTGGCCTTAACTGTCGTTTCAACTGGTAGCTTGTCCCATGTGTCACAATTTTCATGACGAGTTTTGCCGGATCGGTGTGATTTTTGTAGAAGTCAATTACGCGCTTTATGCTCACCCAATCTACTTTGTCGGAGTCATCTAGTAAAGCAGAGTGATGATGAGAGACACCCCTGTCGAATACTAGGACGTCATATGTCTGAAGGTGGAAGTGATCCACAAGTCGGGACAGGTTCTTCAGGGTTTGAGACGGCAACACGTGATTTGGGTTTCCCGACAAGGATATTGTGAGCAGGTATTTTGTCTTCAATAATTTCCTCAAGTCCTGTGGACAAAATTGGGGGACTTGATTTCGGTGTTACGAAATATGTAAAAAAAATTTACCGCACCTGCATGAGTTGAAGGAGATGAATTTCGCCTCCGGGTATGCTTGCTTCTTTCCGAACGTCTGGTTGATTCCATTCCAAATCCACTCCATGAAATTGTGTTTCCCTGAGTATAAAAATTGGTGTTTTGTAAAATAAACGTATTATGTTTTTACAGCTTTTCTAAAGGAAACTTACTCTAAAACATCACGGATCCAGTTTAGAAATATTTGCCGGTATTGCGGACTTTTACCAAGTGCGGCAAAAGTGTACGGTCCCTTGCCCAGTGTTTTGTTGCCGCCTCCTCCGATGGACAAAATGAGTTTTGGCGAAAACCGACTTCCATTTCCAAGCGCGACTAATTGCCGGTATAAATCTGTTGGAAAGAATTTCGTAGAAAAGCGCATATGCACAGTCAATTAATGAACTATAGTTGAAGTGCTTACTATGGGTTTTCTTCGTGGCGTCAGTTTCACTTTCGTGAACCGCGAGTCCAAGGCCAGAGGCGAAAAACTCAATTTTGAATAATAGCTGCGTACACAACGTAACATCAATATTGGACACCTTAAAGTTGACGTCATTCGTTTCAACGTGAGGAAACTCGATTTCGCAAATAACTGTCTTGTTGTGGCACGAAGTTTCTGCAAAAATGATATGCCATTGCAGATTTTGTATATGCCGGAAATTAGTGGATTTTGTCTCACCTGCATTTTTCATGTCCCCGTCAAACACCAGTTTTGCAGGTTTCTCAACCACTTTGTTGGACGCATAGACTGGACTAACCAGTGCAATGAAATAAATTATAGCGATTGTCAAATTGCTCCTTTTATTTGTCATGATTAAGAATAGATGGAGACCGTTTTCAGTTTCGGCAAACATAATAATTTTCTTGATCAGCTGCCATGTAAAGAAATAAAACCGTAGTTAAAAAGTAACGCTGAGATGCAAAACAAGAGCAGAATGCTTGCCACTTAAACTCTAACCCGATTTCGTTTGATAAGGTAAAATATGTTAGTAACAAAAATAAATAGTGTTTTGCTGCAAGCGATTAAAAGTTATACAAAAACAAATCCCATATTGAACAAAACAAATCAACATTTCTGTATTTTTTAAAATCTGCATTACAAAAATTACTTGAGGTTCCTGTTCGTCGTTAACTTCAAAAAATTAGGTAATGCATACCTAAATATTTTGAAGCTTTTCATGTTCGTATGTGCATCCATTTTATTAATTAAATTTATATACCTTTTCAAGCTCGCGGTTTGGTGTCGTTAGACCGATATTTTTTCACCAATGCACCAGATTGACCATTGTTGTGTAAACCCATAACAGTTTATACCAATGGACATATTCACCAATGCAAGAAAAAATTAGTCAAATGATGCAAAGTAATATATTCATAAATTGATCTGCTACCAATCTAAAATAATCAGATTTTTAAAAAATCGCAAATACTTTAAGTTTTTCAAAATTGTATTGTATATAGCCACAATGCGATTAAGTCGGTTACCCAGTAAGCATAATGATATACCTTTATGTAAAAAAATTCACTGCACAAATGCGTCGTCTAACTTTTTTATTATTGATATAAGGAAGTCATTTATTCTTGCTTGACTCACTAAAACTATGTGTATATAGTCTGATATGGTCAAATATGCTAATTGAACCAATGCAATATGTGATATGGGTGTTTGCTACATAGGTCGACATTGTCCATTGGTCAAAAAATTGGGCGTAATGACCGCGGACTAGCGTGACAACACCATTTATTTAGAAGCTCTTTTATGTCACTCGGAAAGGAGTACTGGTCAAATAGAAGCTATCAATTTTTAACTTCACTCCAAATAATGAAGTGTTTCGGTATTTTTCGGTGTCGCCATTTTGTTTTCAGACACACAAAAGGCAACCGAAGCAAAACAATTTACTAAAACTGAAGCATTCGAAATTGGCGAAGTTGCAAATATTTGTAATTTAGTACAAAACGTAGTTCCTAACATGACTTGTAATAATTGCAGGTTCGACATTAGTCTTTTCCATAATGACAGGTGTCGCTCCATCTACTGTTCTGCAGTTTGACAGCAGTTGGTCCACTTTTCATATGTGTGCCGTACACATCAACGTTGCTACCAGGATCAACAAAATCGTTGACATGGTAACTTTTATATAATTTATTATTGATGGTAAAATTTACACGATTGCTCCAAAATTCAGTATTTTGTAGATCCCAGTTGTACCAACAGTTTGGTTTTACCCCCTGGACCGAGTACCGATAGTATACACTACTAGCTCGTATGTGGAAGTCGACGCAGCGGACAAAACAAAGTACGATTTCCAAGGGAACAGATTCGACGAACAATTACTCTCATACTGTGGCCGGAAAACTTACATTTTGAACACGACATCACAAATGGCTCCACTCAAACGCGACACATCCAAACAAATTTGCCATACTCACGTCTTCGTGAGTCCTCTGAATTGCCGATACTGGTATATCATAAAGTTCAGCCAAGACTTCAGGCTCATATTCCCAACATTCAATTCACAAATTACGTTTCTTCTCGTCAAACCTCATGTGGTCTGGGTCAACTCAGACGAGTCTGTTCTACAATTCTCTGGTATCGACTCCCAGAGCGATGTCACGTCCCCCAAAAAAATTCTGGTGAGCATCGACCGTCGGCGAATTGGAAATGAAGAAGTGTTCAGTGCCAGCCACGTTTATGCCGTTTATAATGTTTTGTACTATAAAGAAAACTACAAAAATGTTCAACACTGTCCACTTACCCAGATTGGAGCTTGCTTTTCAAAAAAGCTAAGCAGCATGTTTGATTTTGTTCTAGTAGAACAAGGCACCACATTCCCTACAAAACACCGACACCACACATTGGTTTGGAGAATTGAGTGCACCTACTGCAGATCCTTTGTGTTTCTCGGGCGTTTGATTTTGGGGCAAAGGTTAAACATTTTCAATACGTTTCTTCTTATTTGTGAAAATACTCATTCACCAAGACTTGTGTCGATAGTTGCGTGAAAGGGGCAAGTGACAGCTTTTTGGCTGAAATTCGGTACAGTGGGGTAATTTGATATTGAAAACTCGATTCCGGTGAAAAACCGCCACGTCCGTATTCAAATTTTCAAAAAAAAAAAAAAAACCCAAAGGATTTGGAAATTTAAAGTGGACCTAGGAAGCTGAAATTGAGTATGGTAAAGTATTCTGATGTGGAGAATGCGATTCTAATGATAAACCGTCACCTCCATACAAAACAATTGAGAAAAGTCCAAAAAACCGTAAAAAAAATTTGAAAGTTCAATGTAAGCCCCGGAGGCTGAAATTTTGAGTACCAAAGTGGCAATTTCTCATTGGAATCGTATTCTCCACATAAAAATACCCTACCATACTATTTTTGGGGGATTTTCAATTTTTTTCAAAATTTTGAATACGGACGGTTTTTCACCGGATTTGTGTTCTCCATATCAAAAAATCCCATTGTACCGAATTTAAGCCAAAAAGCTTTCACTTGCCCCTTTCGCGCAACTATGGGCACAAGTCTGCTTTCACCTCTAATTCGTACGTTTTCCTTACCAGTTGAGATGCTAATGTTGACGTAAATGTATTTGTCAGATTCTACATGACAAACTGGAATGTGGACGAGCTTCGGGATCTAATATTCCTAGATATCATCTCTCCAAACTCCTCGTTCTTCATTGAGACTTATATCCAAAGACGGGCTGGCGTCAACATGCCAGAAATCAGCATTCTCGTCGAGGGTAAACCAATGGGCCGCCACTCATTCCATGACGAGGCCCTTTACTTCGTAACTTGTGGCGGTCGACTCACGCGGGGCCTGATGTCTTTGAATGGTTACGTCTCCGCATTCGATTCAGCCACTTGGTTGACTCTTGCTGCAAGCGTTGTAATATCTGGATCGATGTTCTACTTATACGCCCCCAATTTACTTCGTGGTGATAGCCTCGTGAGTTGGGCGATGGCACCATTCTTCGTTCTTTTAGAACAGGAGGCCTCCACAATGAGAAAATGCCGATGGCTCGCCGGCTGCTGGATTCTGATGGGAATCGTCCTTACAAATTCGTACAAAGGAGACAACATCAACAAGCTCATCGCCCCGCTGCCCATTCAAAAGGTGGACACATTTGAAGAGTTGGTTGTGGAAAACTTTAAAATCCACTCAAGCTATCCTTATTTGGGCCTCGTAATGGCTGTGGAAATGTACACAGATCATTCTCCGTGGGAAGCACCGCTAATCGATGTCATTTCTCAGTTTCTGCATCTGTACCACAAATGGGAAATAGAACCATGGCGAAAAACGGACGCGTACAGACTGATGCCAAGTCTAATTGAGCAGTACATATTCACCGAGAGGAATGAAGCGGACTTGAAAATCCTTCGCAAACTCAATCAGAGTGAGCATCGGCCATCTTCTGTGGCAGAATACAGGAATACTCTGCAGCTCACAAATTTTTTAGACAAACTCTCCGGATGTAGGAAAGACGCATTTGTGAGCTCTCGAGACATTGTGATTCGACTCTACTGGATGCTCCATAAGCATTTAGAAAAAATAACCAAAACGGATTCTGAAGTCATCATGAGCAAAGATTGTTTGGGAGAGTCCTTTAATAATTGGATCCTGAGGCATGTACCGTGGACAGAGGAAGCGCTGTATAAAAGGTATCACGGTCTTTTTGAGTCGGGGCTGTATTCTGTCTGGGTACAATGGCATAATCGTCTCCTCACCTGGAAATTCACGGCTCATTCTGAAAGGCGAAAATCTCTTGAACCAAAATCAGTGTCGATGAGCGACAACATACTCGTTGTATTTTTGCTTTATGCAATTCTCACCTCGTTGCCAGCAATTGCCTTGGCTTTGCAGGCTGCGGAGAGGTTTATGAAAGGAGCAAGTTGTACATTTTGGAAGAATTTCGCTGATTTGTTGTCTACAGGTTACAGTAGAGTTGGTAATTCTGCAGCAAATTTACCCGTTTTCGGGGGATGAGAAACGAGTTCTTTGTGGGTTGAATGATCGATTTTTCACCGATTGTTAGCAATATCAATTGCTAATATGAGTATGATGAAAATTTATTTATTTTTTATTCAAGTAACGTATAATATACAATAAGCAACCGTAACTACTAACCTATTGACTGTATAAAAGTAATAATGTTGCTCTAGTTTTGCTACAGTTTAACACAAATTATTGACGACCCCTGCATCGAATGTGCAGTAATCAAGCATTTTGCTGAAACTGTTATATTGGAAGAAAATTCATTATCGGTGGTAAATTAGCCGACATATTCAAATGCAACGAAAGTACATACACTATACTAATTCTGAATCATTTTCTCTTGTTATTTTGAATAGATGATTGTCATAAAAAATATGTAGCGATTGCTGACGTTATTGAATATTGGTCAGGATTGTCTTCATTTTATGTTTCATGTTTTAACGTGAAAACGTCTTGCTATTTCATGGCATCAATGGAAATAGTATTAACTCCATTCCAGTCATTTAACTCATGTAATTTTAAAATGTAAGGATTTAAAGTCCTCCTATCTTGTATTGCGTTTTTTTTGTAAAAATTGGATGTGGAAAGTTAAGCGTGGAGTGACACACCATTCATTTAAAAGCTTTGGAATGCATTTTAATGTTGTATACGGCAAACCTTTTGCATGTTTATGAAAGGATTACTATCGAGGGTCTAGCACTGAAATCTTAAATTAAGTACGGAGCTCAAGATGCATGTCCTTGGAGCATGCAAGTGTTAGTATGTCATCGTAATGGACTGCTGCATACTGAAAACGGCTTATAATTGGAAATATTTTTTTGACATGTATGAATTCTTGGCAAAGCTAAAAACTTGTGCATGTGGCACTTTAAAATGTGCTTGTGTGACAGGTACCTTCCTGCTTGTATTGACCTGAAAAGCACGTGTGCGGCTTATTTTTAGCAACTTACCAAATAGCATGGGCTGCACGATGAAAAGGGCTTCGTGGCATGAATTTTGTTTCTTTACAATGCTGTCTCTCATTTTGATATAGAAAAGCCAGTAACAATTTTAACACGGTCCTTCATCCGCACCTTGACATTGATTACGGATGGCTTCACATTTTTGAGGAAAAGTTAAACAATTTAGAAAATTTCTTTTTGGAACGTAAAAATGCTCGTGCCGTTTTGGATTGTGTTTGGAGCCCCGCTTTACTTTGGAGTTTGTGGAACTCACGCCACACTCAACCCAGGTGAAGGTACCTGGAGTGAATATGGAAAAGTTGTTGAAATAATTACTCAAATAAACTGGTTTTCGTTGAGTTAACCAAAACCTGTGTGTTTTCAGAGAACGAAAAAGGTTTGCCATGCGGTTTTCATAAGCTCACTGGTTCAGAGGGGTTTAACATCATTGAAAGTGGGAGAGAAGACCGGCCCAGCGAACTTCACCGAAAGTCAATGCAGCTGGACATTTCTGGTAAACTTTTATGACAAATTTGTAATTTTAAAGTAGTTTAAAAAAATTAAAGTCGCTTGTTTGTTCAGGGTGCTGAGGGATGTGTTCCGGTTATAAAATGTGACGCTTTTCGTCTCGGCGTCAAAAACGGAACCGGATCATGTCACAAAAATTACCTAGAACTCTCCGCCGGCCCCGGTTCCGGAATCAAATTTTGTGGATCAGCACCAGTTCCTAAATTCGCCTCACCGTCCACCATCCTTGTGGCTGAGTTGAAGGTCACGAAGTCCGACTCCAATCACGACATTTCCTGCACCGTGAGCTGCGCCGAGTCAGAGGAAGAAGTGAGGCGAGTATTGCCAGTGAGCGAACCACAGAGAGCAGCCTGCAGTAAGTATTCCGAGGAATTTTAATTTTTTTATTAATTAATTGTCTTAATTTTTGAATACACCATATCTAGATTGTGGCGTCCCTGGACCCGGAAATTCTGACCCCAGTGCTGGCAAAGTTGTAAATGGTCATCCCGCACCGAAAGGTTACTGGAGGTGGCAAGCTGCAATAATAAAACGCAGGGATCCTGCCGACGACGCTGCAAAACCGCACTCGTACAGCGGCAGCAGTTTGATCACGGATCGCCACCTCCTCACTGCCGTAAGTACAAATTGAAGAATTGAGTATTTTAAAGGTTTTTACTCTTTCTAATTATCAAAATATTCCTTAGGCTCACTGCGTCACTGTGAACAATCTCACATACATTCCGAACAAGGACTACGTCCTCCTCAACAAATACGACCAATCCAGCGCTTCCGAGTCTCGGGTGGTGCAGCGCTACATTAAGTCCATCACGAAGCACCCCTTTTACAGAGATAACCCTCTGGACTACGACTACACAGTTGTGGAGCTGGACAGACCTGTCGACATCACGGAAACTGTTCGAGAGCCCATTCTCCGTCCTGTGTGCCTTCCCCCGAGGGATTCCCATTTGACTTACGCTGGCTACAATGCCACCGTCATCGGCTGGGGGAGGACGGCGGAGGGGAAGCCTCAATCGCCAATTCTTTTGGAGGCAGAGGTTGCCGTCATTTCTAATGAGGACTGCGCCAAGGCTTACCCGCCGAATTGGATAACGCCTAGAACGATATGCACTGAAGTTCCAGAACACCGGTGTGCTTGTCGGGTGTGTACTCCACAATCTTGGAAGGCATAAAAATGACAAGAATGCAATGTGTATTCTTTTTCCGTTTTAGGGTGACTCAGGAGGGCCGCTGATGATTAAAGGTGGACACGGGAGGGTTGGGCGGTTCACACAAGTTGGCGTGGTTTCGTGGGGCTACTGTGAGCTTCCGGGGTATCCAGATGGTTACGCAAGAGTGACAGGTTTGTACATGCCACACAGTTTGAGATCAATTCAGAATTGTAATTTGGGTCAATACAAGTTTCTCTTTTGTTTCTGATACACAGCGGTGAACGACTGGATAAGATTAGTGGCTTCTGGAGGAGTTTGGTGTGAGGAGTGATGACATCGTTTCAGAATTCATGACAGCCATGAAAATTCGACTTGCAATTTGTCTTATTTATTCATTTTCAAGGATTTGCTATAATTATTCCATTAAACATTATCGAAATTGTTTGTACAAATGAGTGTACACGATCTCGGATTTTCTGTTTTGCTAAATAATAAATTATGCTCCTTTCTCAGTGGCAAAATAATATTGGAATTCTTTACTGTTTCGGTTTTATACATTTATTGTTTTTATTAGCATGCAAAGCACCTGACGTAATGTATTTTTGTGTCTTCACGTTTCAATTTCAACTCATTAAAAAAGGGATTAATGATTTTTGTGAAACCCTGGAGTGTTCTTTGAAGAAGTGAGAGAAAAACTTTGTCAGTAGTCCAAAAGTCAATTCAAAAGCTTCTTTATTTGTAATCAATGTATTAATTTCTGCAGCACATGAACTATTTGCATGGTATCCCATATAAAATTTTTATTAATAGTATTGTTTGCTGGACGCAGATTGTACGGCGGCATCTACGACCTTTAAATACATTTTGATCTACTGTAGTACATTAGCATTTACACTCTTTCATAAAATCAGTTTTCTTGTACCATAATTACATTTTATGTTACTGTCAAATATCCGAGCGATTTCGTTGTTGATACTGTTATTTTGTATGAACAACATCGGGAACCTGAATTATATAGTTTTTATATCCGTATATATTTCTCGAATCAGTGAATACCTTTCACTAAGACTACACAAACAAAGAATTTAAGCGACATCGATTGAATTTCGATGGCGCTTGTTTCCGCCGTCCTTAGCATCCTGTTACACGAGCTTC
>JAHZMW010002527.1:0-16649 GCA_027743745.1 Alloscopus bannaensis
GCATCCCGCTGCATCACACACAACCCCAAGATCTTTCTCGCTTTGAAGATCATACTCAACATCACAGGCACCTCCAAGTCAGTCACCAACCCCTCCTTCATATATAATATAAGGTCTGTCAAACAATTATAAAATAAGTTCGAATATTTCTTTTATTAATTTGCCGTTCACAACAGGGAAAAAATAATGCCGGGTTTTTGCTATAATTACTATTTGGTTGTTGGCTAATTGTGTTCCGGTGGCTATGGAATGCCATCCTTGTAGCACACAAAGGACAGTTTTTGTAAAAGTAGTCCCATTTTTGCTGTCAAGCAATTATAAAAAGGTAAAGAGTTTTCAATGCAGCATCTCTCACTACAAACAGGTCTACGTGTATATCTGAGATGCACTTGCCACTTTCTCAACGGTTGTATTTACGTCTAGAAAAATGATTTTAGTTTTTCTCCCTTGAACATTATACGCTCAAAACAGACCACTACGTCAAAATGCCAACCACACCCAATCCACCATGCCTCGGAAACCTTGTACGGTACAACACTGATTGTAATGTGCTGGAAGCACAAAGTTGTGATCTGGTACAAAGGTTAGTGACTTCTTATAAAATTATAGTACCAAAATATTAAAAATATAAGCCGAAATTTGCTTAAATAATGGAGGTTGTTGATTTAAAGTACGTGATTGGCTGCTCAGTGCACCGATAGGGACGCGGTGGTTTGTTTACAAATACATTATTACCCTCGAATTTTAATTTATAATAGGGCAAGTGTAATGCAGTATAAATATAATTTTTATGTGATTAAAATTTTGTAATTGCAAGGGACTTGTAAGGAGCGAAAGGCACGTAAACCAATTCTACATTACTATAGGTATCACCCTGTATTTGCAGAAACACACCATTGTGTAACAGATGGGTCTCACACATACGTTAGCCACGGACAGGCAAAAATAATATATATGATGGACCATGAATCAATATCATTTGGCATTGCATTTTTTCAGGAACACAATGCCGAAAATCGCAAATGCGCATAGATATTACTTTGACTGGATATACAACTCGTATACTTGTTGAATGCCGAAATGCATCTAAGTTCGAGACATGGTAACTGAGTTCACTTACATAAATTTTTTGTGTACTGTGTCTTAGCTCTAAGCTCACGGAAATTTGCCTCCCGGGCACAGCCACCTCATTGGCTCCTTCAACTCATTTTTACATATTTGTGTAAACATGAGTAGTATGACATTGAGGGTTTTATTGAGACATTGAGGGTTTTATTGAAGGAGCCAATAAGGTGGCTGTGCCCGGGAGGCAAATTTCTGTGAGCTTAGAGCTAAAGACACAGTACTCTGAATACTAGCTAAACGGCGTAATTGAGTTTTGGTAGCAATTTAAGACAGAAGTAGCACAAAACATTGGTTGCGACAGAGTAGCAGCGGTTCAACATAAACGCCTGTGCTATATGGAGGTTAATAAATGATGAATTAAATTTTCAAATAATAATTTCGATCGCCTACTCTATTATTACAATAGCGCAGAATGATGTTTTAATTGGTAATCACCACAAAATATCAATTCCAAAAATAATTAGTTATATCCATTATTTTCAATTTCCCTTAAATTTGATAAAATTTTCCATACTTGTTGATCACCTCGTAGTGGTTCATTACACAAGTAAGTAGGCTTCAGCAAAAGCAAACGCTTTATTTAAAACATTTGTGAAAAGTATTTTTATGGGTGGGTTATAATTGGTGGTCAGATTGGAAAACCAGTGGCCGCGGAACGTCCGCGGACGTGGGGAGATATCAATACAAAAAAGAACAATAGCAATGCTTTGTTAAATGGCTTTTGGGCCGACGTGGGGGAAAAACGTTAGTGTAGATAGAAAGACGTTTCCAGGATTTGTGTCGCAAGCGCTTGATTTCATTACGCAGCTATGACGCACAACTTTTTTAGCTAATTAAAATATTTATGGCGCTATCATTTGGTGCAAAAATGGATTCTGTCTTCTTTAACACTCCTATACATTTTTAGTATGAGTGATTAAATAAGTCGAGAAAATTTTTGGCAAGAAGCAGCTACAGAAGTTCAGTATCTGTTTGTCTAAGAAATTGGTTCGACTTCCAGCATTTATGCATACAGTCATGGCACGCAATATTTTCGTGTCTCACGACATCAAAATTTTGAACGCGATTGACGTTGGTCTGATTGATGATGAGTTCGACCCAATATTTAATCACAACAGTTACACAATTTGACGGTCAACTTTGTAAGATTGCGATATTAATATTTTCGGAATTGTGAATGCCGCCAACTTCTAGTTTGTCGAGATATTATTTATTTGCACAGCTTTTGATATTTAATGCTTTAAGTAACATAGAACTTATATTACATTTTTGGAGCTTGTCCATTAAATCGACTCATAAGGTCAGCGAGGCCACCACCTCCACTTCCTCCTCCTTGCTTGCCATTACCATTCATGGCAGCCATAAATTGGGTGAATAGGTTTTTCAGCATTTCAATAATCTCTCCTAATCCTCCTTTCCCTCCTTTTCCGTCACCCTGAAACATTTTCATCAGCTCTCCCAAGCCCGGACCTTGCTTTCCTCCTGCTCCCGGCATGCCGCCACCAAATCCACCTCCTCCACTTCCAAATCCGCCAAATCCACCACCTCCTCCCCCAGAACTACCAGCGCCGCCACCAGAGTAGCTTTTCAACATGGAGTCAAAGCCATCATCTCGCTTAACCCCTAAAAAATAATTTGGTTGAGTTACATGACCTTAAACCGAAAAAACTTTGAAATTCATTTTCGTCAAAAACTTACTTGCGTTCCCTTCAGCTTGAGGTGGCGGGGCACTCTGCAACATTATTTAAAATTCCAAAATTTATTACACAAACACATTTTAAACTAATAATTTCAAATTCGTACCTGAACAAACGCTACAGTCGTGGCTAAAACAAGCATCCAAACTACGCACTTCATTTTTGTGGCAATTTTTCTTCCCTCCGTTAAACAAGTGACGAGGTCCTTGATGCTCTAACTCAAATGAAAAAGAATAGTCTAAAACTGATGAGATCATCTAAACTGTGGTTCGACTCAAGGTGACTTTTGTCATATTGAGAACTTCAAAGCGTCATTTCATTTGTCATTCTTGAATAACTTGCGTGCTTCTTTTGAAAAAAAATAAACGACAGTTATATAAATCATGGAATCACACAAAGCAATTTGCACGAACAAAAAATCCAACAAAAGATTGCGCTTTTGATGCTTAGGGTTATATGATTTGGACTGAATTTAAGTATTGTGACTTACAAAACCTTGAATGGATCCCATCAAATATTAATTTCAATTGAGATAATTGAAGTTTGGGATGATTGATTTCAAATCGTGAAGTTGAATCATGCGTCGCACAAAATACACGAAGACCACACATATGACATATAATAAAAATTGGGGGAGAGTTGACCAAATAATATAAAATAAAATGCTACATTTTTTATCTATAAAACTTCGCCATTGCCGTATTGCGTGTCAACTTATAAAATTTATTGTGTAATACTTTCCAACGTATTTTACTTCAATCACTAAATTACGAAGTGCAATTATTTATCCAAAGCCAACAAGGCTCTGAATGCCCCTTTACTCACTCCCATATGAAACTTCGACACCGTCAGCCTCCGAATCCTGTACGCCGACCCATAGCCCACAGCCAAAGGTTGACAAGATTTACGAAACTTGCTCATCAACTTCCCATCCTCTTTTGCCCACTCATGGTAAATACTTCCAAGAATTTAACATTTTCCGCGTACAAATTGAGGAGTCCTGCAAGCATCAACAATCCAGTCCAGAAGGACTCCGTTATTCCGGTCCTAGTCGTGAAAAGCAGGAAAGTTGGCAAACTCATTGTGGCGGCATGCTTCACCAATAAAAATGATGTGAGCACAACCAACTTCAGCTTGACTGGGCATTAAAAACACTCCGACCATGTCATTCGCTAAAATCAAATTTAGTTGAGCTCCCCGATACTGCTTTATCAAAATGGAGGGATTTCGAAAATCAGAGATAGAGGCGTAGGAGCGAGAATCGAGCCGGAATTCGTGCTTCAAAATGGGGACAAGAAAGGCCATAATGTAGATGACCGGAACAATGAGACAAACTACGTATGCCGACCGAATGGTAACTAGAAAGGCTGGATAAAGATTGAGAAGGACGGCAACAGGGTAATATGGTGGAGGGACAAGATTCCCTGGGAAAATTGGTCTAAAAGGAAAGACATAAATGTAGACATAAAGAAGAAATCAGGTGCAGGAGTTGGTAAGGCTGAAATGGAGAGCGGCGGCGTCAACCGATTTGGATTTGGTGCTTCCATTTCGATCATAAGTCGATAAATACGAATCTAGCAAAAACACGTTTGGAATTTTTGTATACTTTCTAGGATTATTAAGGTTTATCCAGATCTGGACACGGGTTGTCGGAACTAAGCCATCATAGAGTATCATCATGATCGTCACCATCAGTGCAAAACTTTTCAGGTGACAGTTAAAGATTCTTACGAAAATTTTCCTAGTGTTAACGGTCATCCGATAACTTTGGCGCTGAAAGTGATGATACTCTATGACGGCTTAGTTTTGACAACCCGTATCCTTACAATTATTGGTATACAGTTTTGTTTTTGAGTCCTAAGAGTAAGGATACAGTCTCAGAAAATTGAGGAAAGGATAGAGGTACCGAACACAACGGTAGAGTCGATCACTAAGCATTTTGCAAGACCTTTGAGATCACCGAGCGCTTTCACTCAGTTAAAATTGAACTAAACTAAGCTTGTTTTGCTTTGTAATTTTGCAAGCAAAGACAACTGTCAATAAACTGTAATGAATGCATAAGAATAACTGGACATTGCTTCAACTATAAAGTTCGCGATATTAAATTATTATTTGCGCAACAACACTAATCGATACAGTCATTTCGCTGATATTTTTTAAAAATCAAATTGAAAAAAACTTGTTCCAACCGGTGATTGTTTTTTTAGCTTTTGTTGTAGCTGGTTGTCAAATTTTTTGCTGAAATTATTCCAATTGTAGTATGTACATAATTTTTCCGGGACTGTGTAGTAATAAAGGAATATTAAATACAAAGGAAAAATATACTTTAAAAATCATATAGTCAATATGTCTTCTAAAAAAGGGGTAATTATACTAGCTAAAACTCTAAATGTGACTTAAACCAGGAAATTGCATATACAACAATTTATGGTGTTTCAGTAACTTAAAATCAGTAACGTTGAATTTATTTTTCTCGTATATTGGTTTTGATGTTTGATACCCCATCAAATAAGGCTTACACTAATCCAAAGTCAACAGCGCTCGAAACACCCCTACACTCAACCCCCTGTGAAACTTGAGCACGGTCAACCTCCGAATCCTATACGCCGTCCCATAGCCCATTGCCAGAGGCTGACATGACCTCCGAAACTTACTCATCAATCTCCGGTCCCCATTGTTGGTCCACTCATGATACTTCCAAGACTTCAGCACTTTTACCGCGTACAAATTCAGAAGTCCTGCAAGGAACAACAATCCAGTCCAGAAATATGCCGCAAAGCTGGTCCAAGTTATGAAAAGAATCACAGTCGGCAAACTCATAGTGGCGCCGTGCTTCAACAAAAGGAATGTCGTCAACACCACCAACTTCCCAACGGCAGCTTGGGTCGGCACAAAAAATACGCCGAGCATGTCATTTGCCAAAACCAAATTGAGTTGGGCCGCCCGATACTCAATGATCAGATTGGCTGGCCTCCGAAGACTCGAGGTGGAGCGGTAACCGTCGCTATTGTCGAGACGAAGCTCGTTTTTCACAAAGGGAACAAAAAATGCCCCAATGTAAATCGCGGGAACGATCAGACAAACTATATATACCGCCCGAAATGTCACTAAGACGGTGGAATATATATTGAGAAAAATTGCTAGATAATAGTGAGATCGAGGAACAAGATTTCCAAGTAATGCAGGGCTGTATGGAAAGGCAAAAATGTAGACGTACAGAAGAAGTAAGATTCCGCCGGTGTTAAGAATGAAAAGGAAGGCGACGGCGTCAACCAATTTGGACTTGGTGCTTCCGTTTCGATCATAGTTTGAAAGGTACAATTCTACAAAAAAGGTTTATTAGGATTATTAATGTCTATCTCTGTAATTCTTGTGTTTATTGTTTAGCTCACGGTGAACTCGGCGGAAGTATGTTATGGTTGAGTTGAAAAAATGAAGAACTCCTGTGCCTTGGCCTTTGGTGATTAGTAGGTCTTCCAGGGGAATCAAATTCATGAAGAGAACAAGGAAAGAGAGGTTAAAATCGTTGATTTCTCCGCTGAGCAGAAATCGAATACATTGACTGGTGCTGAATAAATTGTAGGCCAGATCGACAATGATGTGACATTTCAGTATGGTGTCGCTGTAGCGAGTTTTCTTGATCAGGTCCTTTTCTGGGTCCCAGGAGTAAGGGTAGAGACCTAAGGAATTGAGGAGAGTATACCAGTATCGAAGAAAAAAGTAGATACGGTCACTCAGCATTTTGAGAGCGTTGAATGACACTATATTTGCTTTTTTGTGCTCACTTAGGTACTAAATCGAGCATTTGGGAATTTTTTTGTCAAAGCTTGTTCGTCTCTTCGCTGTCATTTAAGCATTACTTTTGTCTCAAATTTGACCAATTTTGTGAACTACTTTTAAGCTTCCTAATGCGGTAAAAAGAGCCAACTCCGACCGGAAAATAATCGTTAATTTTGAGCTGGCATTTTTATTTTGTTTGGAATTTACGTAGTGTATGCTTTTAACAAAAACAAGTTTGTATTTAGGTACAAAAACTGAAAAAATAAACGTTTGATATGTATGACTGTTTATATAATATTCAGAGAATCCTTTGTTGATCGGCGAGTATCATAATAATCCATAATTTTGCGGAAATGTATGTATGTTAAAAAAGGACAATTTAATGTTATTAACGTAACACACAAAAGCTAAGCTTTGTTATGCCAGAGCCGTCATCAGATACGTAGGCATTTTGCTAAGTAATGCCACTTGTTTGATCTATTGCCATTCCTAGAGACTTTAACAATACTAGCCCTTTTTTTCAACTTAAGTAACTACCCTTTCCCCTAATGAACGTATTGCACATGTGGTAAAATTCGTCGGGGTTCTCCCTTGACAATGCGGGCCTCCGACATCCAAGTCGTGAAATTGCACTATTTTGCATTCCTAAAATATTGGTGCAGTTGTTTCACGTGCCAGTTATCATTATGGCCCCTTTTTGTTTCCGTCACCTAAGTTTGTCAGTAGCTTTCATTTCCTGTTCCTATTTGCCCCAGAAAAAAATCAACGTTCTGAAAAATAATAGGTCAGATTCATCCAAAATGCTTGCACCAATTTTTCTTCGAATCTATAGTGATCAGTTAAGGAATCCAGCTGCTGACAAGCCAACGACAAAATAAATTACCATTTCCAGGTATGTAGTACTTGTCCAGATAATATCAACTATTTTTTGCACAACTAAACACCCGCACCCGTCAACTACACAGTCAACCATCTCCACATGTTGCTCCTTTCGATGGTTCTGGAAGTCGCCTGTTTTCCAGAAACGGGTAACCTTTTTCAAACCGTTAAGGCCACCTTTGTGTTAAGAACCCCACTACAATCGTTTGCTGTAACTCCCTCCAAATCAGACGGTTGGCAGCCGTTTTGAACAGAAAAAAACGTGATTTTTTCTTAGTACCGGTGACCGTGATATTGATGACGTAGACACTTTCCTTTCTGAGTCGCCGGCGGAAGTGCAATATGACATGCTTGACATGCTTGGAAGACCATTGAAAGAAAGAAAGAGTTGTTCTGTCTAACCGTGCACTTGTTTCAAAAAATCACTTATTTGCATACGAGCATTGCTCAGTCAAACAAGTGACATTACTTTAAAAATTGCCTTCGTACGAAGGCTTGTTCGTTGTCAAAAGTTCAAATGTCATGGCATTCGTACTTTTGCTTTTGGTAAACATAATTAGTTTGCAATAAGCTGTATGTGCTTTAACAAAATTTCAGTTTTTAATATATAAGAAAATTGGTACTGTTTTTCCTCATTTCTTTGAGCTATTCGTTTTGAAATATTTTAACAAGCGGTAAAACCTGGATCCAAGATTTTACAAAAATATATAATATTCATATTATGTACATACTAGAGTACAAAAAAATACAATGTGCGTGTCGCGAATATTGTTAAAAACATGACCCATTTTCATGAAATATTCCATAAGCTTGAACAAAATAGTTTCGTAAACACACAAAAGTACAAAAAGGGTGCCCTGGTACTGTGTCTTTAGCTCTAAGCTCACGGAAATTTGCCTCCCGGGCATAGCCATCTCATTGGCTCCTTCAACTCATTTTAGTATTTGTGTAAACATGAGTAGTATGGCATTGAGGGTCTTGTATGCAAAATGAGTTCAAGGAGCCAATGAGATGGCTGTGCCCGGGAGGGTACTTTCCGTGGGCTTAAAGCTATAAACACAGTATGTTGTATACATTTCACTGCGAACAAAACGAGAAACAGTCAACAAGTCATCGGATTATATATTCAAACAACACGAAATTGATATCGATAGTTTGAAGTTCTTGATCAGCAATCAGCCTAAAATTAATAATTTGTATCAATACAACGATCGAATACTAACCAAAAACATAAAACAGCATACAAATAGTATTAAGAAGTGGAACTGTTAAAATATTTTAAAAATGCTTGTCCAAGCTACAAACTAGTAATTGAATATGTGGACGTCACCCGACCAACGCAAACCGTTCGAGTACCATGATCCACACGTTTGAAATTTCCTATACGATTTACATTTAACTGTGGCTCAAAAAATGCCTGCGCCGCGCTGGCTACTCTGGCTCTACCGTTTCATTTGCCATGCAGCGTAGTAGAATCGATGCCGCATCAATTTACTTTCAACGAGCGTTCGCAACGCATGCTCATGGGCTATGAAAATCAACCCCGATTTTAGCACCTTGTTTTTACTAACCTGATTGTAACTATTGCAATACAAATGCAAACGGGGAAAAAATTTCCTACCAAAAATGCGTTTATTTTACATTTACTACCCAGAGAAAGGCTAATTAACTAAAGTTAGCTAAAGAGAAATTTACCAAACCATTGTACACTTTTAGAATAACAAAAATTATAAACTGCACAATTTATTCATTAATCGTAGCTAAAAGTTGCACGTATGATCACTCCACTTAAAATTGTTTTTTGTATTGTTGACTGATTACAAATCAGTCAACGATTGATTACAAATGGAATTTAGGTAGACCTTCAAGAACGGCTATCGGTCAACAACACACTCAGTTGCTTGAATTCAACCAATTATTTAATACAATTAAATGAATTGAAAATGTAAATTGAATTGAATTGAATAAAAATGCGGTTCAGAAAAAATGAAAAACACGAAAGTAAACAGAAAAAGAAAAAATATGTGCAAGTTCGTTGCGTGCTGCAAGACGTGTTTGAACTTCTGAACTCGTTGAATGGATATCTCAGCAGTTCAAAATTTTGTCCGTTTGTGCGTTTGCGATTGTCGAAAAGTTGAATGCTGGTAGCATGCAAGTAGATATGAGTCACCTCAGTACGAAATGTATCTTGTTCAACGCTTGCTACTAGCAGGCTCAAAGTTGCAACGATTTCATTGCGCATGTGGGAATAGATTTCGACGCTACGCAGTAGTATCAAATTTAATAATCAGTATATTTCAGTCTTCCAATCATGTCATTGATCAGCAACATATTTATTTGAACCGCGCGTTTCAGTTACCAAGGTAGCAGGCGTTCGACGATTTGAGGTGGAGGAGCAACCACCTTGGCTATCGAGGCGGAACCCATTTTTGAAAAATGGGACAAAAAATGTCCCAATAGAAAATGCGACAAGCATTAAGTACAGTATGCATACTGACCGCCATGTAAATAGCGTTGCGGGGTACAAGTTTAGGAGTAATGCTAAAAAATAATTCGAGATTTTCGAACAGCAGTGGGCTCTGTGGTAGCTTGTAAATGTATCTACATATAGGAGGAAGCAGGTACCTCCAACGTATAAAATAGAAATTGTGACTAGGACGTCGATCAGGTTGGTGGTAGCCAGGTAGATACAATTCTGTAAAGAAAATACAAACATGAGACCCTTTTTTTAAACAATAATTTCATTTTGACGTAAGTAGAAAAGCTTCCGGCGCTCAATTCCCGGCAAACCAACTCCCGGCGCTCAACTCCCGGCGGTCTCAAATTCCGGCGGCCTCAACTCCCTGCGGCTCAATTCCCTCAATTTGGGTTTGAAAATGAGATAACGAAAAAAACACTTTTTATAAACTAATGCATGAATGCATATTGTCGTCTGTAGTTGATATCTACTAGTATTTAAAAACATCTTGATTGAAGCAAGATTCCGCATTTATTCAAGCCTCTAGATAAAGTAAACATATTCTATTTGAGACCGCCGGGAGTTGAGGCCGCCGGGAATTGAGACCGCCGGGAGTTGAGCGCCGGGAGTTGAGCGCCGGGAGTTGGTTCGCCGGGAATTGAGAGTCGGAGGTTTTCCGATTCAAATGCCGATCACTGTACAGAACAAATTATTTACCGTGAATCATAAATGCTATGTTGAAGCTATTGTTATCTCTGTTGAGCAAAAATCGAATACACTGGCCGATTGTGAATATATTGTAAACATAGTCCGCAGTGCGGTGAAATCTCATCAGCACCTCACCGTGGGTACACTTTTTGATGAGATTTGTCTTTGCGTCCCAGGAATACGGATAACATTGGTGCTAAAGGACATAAATATCGAAGGGCTATGTAAACTCGATCGCTGATAATGGTGACCTTTAAATTTAAGGTAGTGGTATCCAATTGATGGCTCAACTCGTAAAGTCAAAAGAAGACTGGTAGTTATGAAACGAAATGTTTTATTTGCGTCATAGAAGATGGAAAAATTGGCAAGAGTGCGCATTTGAAACTGGTAATTTGGTTGGACAAAATTATAGACGGAAAAAACAAAACCACTGATGCGGAAAGATGACATGATTTTTTCCATTAAACCAAACATTTATTTTATTTAACCACATTTGCACTGATTAAACTAATGTTTGACCGCTTTTCAAAACCAGCTTGTTTTCATCAGCATTTTTAAACTTCAATTTCCGGCTTACATGCCGATTCAGCATCAAAGCCGTCAATTTACGAAGAATTTAATATCATTGAGTAGACACAGTATATACAGAGGATTGACACTCGATATTTATTTGAAATAAATATATTTTAAAAAATCGTTTATTCCATTGTAATTGAAACAATAGTTTAAATGATTTTTGATTACTTTCTCAAATCTGCTTCAACTTTTGTTCAGATTTACACAACCGATGTCGGCTCCATGAGCCCAAAATGTTTACAGAATACGTGGTGAATATAACTGCAAACAAAATAAATCAAACTCCAAAATATTACTCCTGTCACGAAAACCGTTATTCAAAGGAGGATCGCTACGAGAGTCTATATTTCAAAACCCTAAAAGGACCAATCACTCCTAACTTGATAATTGCGGCCGGCGTTGGTACCAAAAAAGCTCCTATGATTTCGTTAACAAACAAAATGAGCACCTCAACAGCCCGATACTTTGATGTTAAAGTGACTACACTTCGTCTTAGTCGGGAGTAGCATAGCGTGCTACTATCCAGTTGAAATTCTCGTTTGAAAAATGGAACACAAAATACGGCGAAGTAGAAAAGCACATGCATGAGGAGCATGAAGTAGCATTTATTACAAAGAAATTTAGGATAAGGATGTTGAGGATAACACCAAGGGTGAGTCTGGATATGATGTTCCGAGGAAATGCCGGACTTTTGGGAAACAAGTAGACATAAAACAGGAAAAAAGCTGCACGGCTAAAGGTATTCCAGGCAGGGATAAGGGCGAGGGCATCCACCAATTTTATAGTTATACCTGGAGTTTTTTTGTATCCTGACTGCAAGTCTGTAATATTGGAAAATAGTTTTGTTTTGCAATTTGAATAAATTGTAAGCAAATATTGGGAGTCAAGTAAAACGTAGGATATATAATTCGATTAAAACGCCAATCATACAGTTCGACTGAAACGTTTTTTATAAAATTTGGCTGTTGTCAATGTTTGGTAATGCCGAGGTTTGTGAAAGTATTAGGCTTTGAAATCCCACGAAAACGGTAATAGTCCGAGGACCGATAAAGCGGGGTATATGAAGGCAGCAAAGGCGTACGCTCGTTCGCTTAATATTTTTGAAATGGTTTGTAGAATAAGTGTTTTTCCAAAATCGTGCACTTGATTCAGCAAACTGTCAAAGAAATATCGCACAAGCCATAGCCTTCTACAAAATAAAGTTATATACAGAGGAGACCGAAAAGCGAATTCTCGAGGTGGTGTTGTTCGAAAATTTCAAACGTTGTCATATTCGTAATTTACATGTCAATAGCTTACGGCTGATGTATCACTAAATACAGGTTATGAAAAATACTGACTCTTAAATTTAACAGTGTTCGAATTGAGGTCATGGGCTGGCTAACATAATCGACCGAGCTATGTATGAAATCTACTGTTTGAATAAATTTAAATTGTTTTGCAGACTATCCGTATATTTGTAATCCACAAAAAAGTCAATTTAAATTAATCTAAACAATTATTTAAATAATACATAATATCAATCTTTAGGTTTTTAAAGCGACATGCGATGGGCGGATCAGTGAGTAAAGTTTTAGAGGATACCTGTGTGTATTATAGCAACGGTAGGGTAATTTATCCAATTTGAAAAAGTGGGGTTGAACACAGTACTTTTATCGCAAATCAGAGGACGAATTCACGACAATGCTAAAATACGTGCTAACAATATAAACCTTACTATTAAGTTTACCTGTGTACAAATGCTTTGCTGCGTCTGAGGACAACTGACAACTTGTGAGGCGACGAGAATGAACAATACCCGAAAACTGGCAATAAATGTATTGATTAAGGGCGTGAGCACGGAGCACTGATCGGGCCAAGCCGGACAGCTTGCAAGCTTTCAACCGAAGCTTAAGCCAAGCCTACGGCTTCTCCTGCTTGGCTTGACTTGCGAAGTTTAGCTTGTGCTTGGCTTGGCTTGGCACCGTCAGCTTGCAAGCTGCCCCAAACCAAAAAATTGTAAACGTTTTGCGCCATTAAAGCTATACATATTCACAACCGTTGCAATCCTAGCAGGATGAAAAATGCCATCTTACTGTACTTCGCTGATTGCCGGAACCTTATTTCATTCGACAAAGCACTACAATTAAATCTTAATAACATTTCATTTTTTTCTTTAATAATACTTTGAAAATTGAGAATTTGGACTTGGGTTTGGCAAATCCTTATGGAGGAGTTTTTAAGTGAAATTGATTTAACTATCGATCATGTTCCATCAACGATGTCCGATCGGGCGACAGCAGTCATTCATAAACGTCCGGTAACAAACATCAAGACTCTGAAGTCGAAGGTCTTTAAACATTTTACTTGTATCTCCCATAGTCGACAGTGGCAATGCCTATACTGCGGGTAAGTAAAATTTTGGTTTTGCTGGAAATTTACATTTTAGCATTTAAATCAAATAAATATCTCTGAATCATGTGGATGGACAAGATTAATGTATTGTGTTAAAAACCATTTTTATATATAGTAAAAAGTTCGCTCATCCACCCAATGGTGGTTGGTCAACATTAAGCCGGCACCTAAAAGGGAAACACCCAGAAGAAAAAGTGGAGGAATCTACTTAATCAACTCAAAGATCCGTGTCAAACTTTATGAAGAAGGTACCAAAAGATTAAGTCAACAGGAGCATAACAATTGAAGGATTTGTCGACAGATTGATAAAGTTCGTGGTAAACTTGACCCTGCCCTTCACCACAGTTGAATCTAAAGAATTTCGTGATTTAATTAGCTACTGCTCACTGGGAAATCCCCAATGTCTGCTTCCCTCAGCTAGAACGTTTAAGGACGTCATGTACGAAGAACATAAGCAAAAAATCAACACCGAGCTGATGAACACACGAGGAAAAATCAGTTTTTCAATTGATGGATGGACATCAAATACCAGCACGCTTTCCAAGAAGTCGTCGCAACTAGGATAGATAACAATTGGAGGTTACAAACATGCTTAATTGATTTGACCGTTTTAAAAGAAAGACACTTGGGCCAAAATATAGCTGCATCATTTTGTGAAACAATTACAGAGTTTGAACTTGTCGAAAAAATGCTCGGAATCACTACAGACAATTCTTTGAATATGGATACGTTCGTCATTGAAATAGATAAAATATCCAGAGAAAAAATGTTTGGACTTTGCTTCAAGTAAACATCGCGTGCGATGTCTTGCGGATATAATTAACTTAGTCTGCAAGCATGTGATCCAGGGCATAGGATCTCCGGAAGACGTGGATATTGCTTTTGTGGATTACGACCCCTTGGCCGTCAAAACGAATGAGGCAACTGACACCATCACGAAGTGTAAACGAAAAGTTGCGGCTATAAGATCTTCATCCCAGAGATTAGAAACATTCGAAAAATTTTGTTCAAGCTCAAACGTTAAACCACTAGCGTTAATCCGTGACGTGTCGACCAGATGGAATTCCACTTATCATATGTTTGAGCGCCTGAAGAAAATGAAGGAGTCCTACATGCAAACACTTAATTTCCTCCCTGACCGGAAACCTTTTTTTTAACTGAAGAGGAACGGAACACAATCAATGTTTTAATCGAAGCACTAAGCCCTTTCGAGAAGGTCACGTTAGTAATATCTAAAGGAAGCTCATTAACCATTGCAGATACTACTGCAGTGTACCAATTTTTATTCGAACACAGTGAAAAATATTTTGATCCAAGGAATGAACCTGCGCAGAATTCAAGAAAACGGTCAAAAGGTCAGGAAACTGGATATCCTAAATGGCTGTCAGATGCTTCTCGATGTGGCTGGCTTAAGTTAAAGAAGTTCTATCCCAGCAGCAACGGATTAGTTTATATTAATATAATATCGACAGGTGAGTGAAAACGTTTGCACTCTTGAAAGAACACTATAATACCTTGAACGTTTACAGTATTGGATCCACGCAGTTGCAGTATTTTAAAAATAGTGGCTGGGACAAAACCTATATTGACAACGCTAAAAAGAAGCTCACCAATTTATGGAATTCATTGTACAAGCCCAATCAACCTGTACGCGAGTCACTAGACGCAGAGGTAGTAGAAGATACCAGATGTTGGGAACGGGAGCAATAATGGCCGGAATCGATTAAGGAATTGATAGTGCCAGAGCAAGTAGGGACGCAGCTCAAAATGCACCAGGGATGGCGTGGACACAAGGGAGTATCAAGAACGGGCATGGAGCCATGCCAATGGGCTACGGAAGTATCCAAATTGGTAGAGAGGAAAACAACCTAGCAGTCACAATCATTCTAGCTTCAGCGAGAATCATCACTATAATGTTAATTCTGTTTCTCATCATAATACTAGTCTGTAAGTAAAAAACTGAGGAGGTAACGTAGAATAAACACATCACTACCCTCCGATGTAGCAGGTACGATATTCCCAAAACACTACATTTAAATTGTAATATATTATATAATTTTAAAGTATACGGCCAAGAGTGAGGCAACTCACATTGAATGATCTATTTTTAGCTCTTTGGGTCCTTTGGCCCGTAAAGGGTTTTATATACAATAAATTTAATTCGATTCAATTCAATAGTAATTAATGTGAAACAGGAACTGAATAATACTGAATTCCAATAAAAACTTATATACATGAAAAATATAGACACAACGCTAACTATACTGATGTTTGGAGGTTTTACGAATAAACCTTTAAATGCTTCTTTGCTCAAATATCGGCTGAAGTCATTGTTTTGCCAAAACAACAATTTAATATAAGTATTGCTTTTACGTATATCATGCACTGTAATGAGAATATTGTCCACTAGAAGCGGTCCAGTAATTTTAGATTTTAACATAACTACACGATTTTTGAAAAGGTCATTTTAAATTTTTTTAATTCCCGGGGAATACTCCTATATTTGTTTATTACCATGAATACAATTTCCACGACTCCAGACATCTTATCTATCAGAACTATCTTATAACTGTACAAGCAAGTAAAACCCAAGCTTTGAGGTATGTCTCAATATCTATGGATTAACAAGGAGTACCATGTTTGTGACGTTAGTACAAAAACACTCGATGAAACTAATTTTTGTCCTCTCGGTCAGAGTAAAGTGGGGCCCGAAATTGATTGGAATCATTGTTTGAGCTACCCAACACCTCCCGATATATCCAAGATTTAACCGACTGGACCGAGCTGCGTAATGAAATTCTGACTGCTTCTGTTTTACTAATTTAAATGACACAGACAAAAGAGCCGGCAAAAACACAGACATAACTAAAATAAGTAACGGGCTGGCAAAGCTGCAAGTCAACGTAATGTATGAAGGTATGTGACCCCAACCTTTGAGACTCACCCACACAATCCCAGAACCGGCCACCTGGAAGCCGGTCATGCATACAAGTAAAACATACGCAAATACTGCCTCGAACCATTTGTATGCG
>JAHZMW010002528.1:0-10003 GCA_027743745.1 Alloscopus bannaensis
TGCATTTGTGTATGACGCTTATTGGTTTTTTGCGTGTAGAATATTAACTCGTCGGTATAGTTGTTGTTTTCGCGTGATTTTGAACTGGTCACTTTCTCTGAATCAGATCGTCGTGTCGGAGAGGGGCTAATGGAGTAATTGTGATTTTACTTTCTCTCAATCGTGTTTGTTCGAAAGTGCTTGGAGTTTCGTCGCCGAATTCGAAGAACAACACGCGGTACTGGAGACACATGAAGACGACGTAGAGTTACGTAGACACTGATGTTTTTGTACAACTGTTTAAAATCAAGGAAGAAGAGTTCCAATAGCTCACACGTCGTCATTTTATCAGCACACATTTATCATTCAACATTAAAATATTCATGAGCAATATCAAAAATATGTTTAGTAATACTTATAGAGACGTTACTGGCGGACTAGAAGGCATTCTTTTACGTACATATAATATATATATGTATAATATCACAGAACAGCAAAGAGGCGAACACAAGAGGTATCACAGTCCAGTATTAAGCCGTCAATTGCACTATAGATCTCTGAGTTTTCCCGTACGATAAGTATAAAACGTTTTGCGAGTTTTTGGAAAATATATATTTTAGCCCGTGTACGCAAAAATCCGTCTTCCCCTAGTATTGGCAAGTTTCTCTTTTAAAAATTTCTCGGGTTATCGTACGTAATAATAAATGTCGAGGTTTGGTTCCACTTGTTGCGTACAAACATGGAAAATATCCGTTTCCACTTTCTCCAAGATCCACGAAGTTTCTTTTACTTTCCCCCAACGAATCCCACGTATAAAAATGTATGAATCTCGACGTGTCGGAAAAAATTGTTAATTTTTTTTCTCGAAGAGCGTTACTTTAAAGATCCTCATTTTGAAGGCAACCGTAGGCTTAGTATCGGAGCGTAGATAATTTTTTTTCAACGAAAGGAGAACAACGAAACGATAAAAAAACTCATCGAAGGAACTTAAGGACGAAGAAGTGAGAGAATAATATAGTAGAGAGATTTGGTACCTTAATCCTGATATCCTACTGCAGAACTTTTCAAATCAATATATTGGTTGTAGCCGGAGAGAATCGTGTGAGAGACTGAGAGAATGTGAGGTGGTGAAGTTGGGGGTCTATTTTCTTAATAGTTGCCGTAATCTCCACCTCGCGAGTATCCACCCGACCCGGAGCCGCCGTCGTCGTAATATCCGCCACTATGATTCGTAGTGATAATAGCAAATCTCATATCTCATCACACATCATATCAGTTAGCGATTTTTTTGCCAGGTATCAACACACATTTATGAAATTGGCTTTTGAAGAAAATGGATTATATTGATGATACATTAGCCGAGCGAGCGTTATCAAAGAAAGTTTTCTACTGTATAGCGTTCTCCGTACAAAAAAACGTAACTAAAAAGAGTCGTGAACTACACGTGGAACAAACAACAGGTGTGACGGTTTACAAACTAAAAATGTAACGAAAAAAGGAGTTTTCTTGGAGATCGGTTGAGATCATTCTTTTGGGATGATTATTTCGTAAAAAAATATAGGATGAGGCTACGTGAATTTTACAGACGAATGAAGCTTGCGAATTTTTTTTTGCGTTGATTCGGACACAGTAGCACCCTCAGCATTGCAGAGCGCTCAAGAGTTGCAAACAACGGAGAAAGTATAAAAGAGCACAAGGAGAGTTTCGTTCGAGGAGACTTCCAAGTCCTGAGAGAAAGCTTTTTTTTTCGTGGTTGTGTGAACATTCACAAGTTTTTACGTAGAAAGGTTGTTGCAGAGTGAAAGTTGATCGTATCAAGTATTTTTGGGTTTTTTTTGGACGATGGTAAAGAAAGATTAGTGCGTGGTTCGCAATCAAAATAACCATTCTCCATGCATGCGATTTGTTCGTGCAATCTTTTTTGGGGGCTAGTGTGAGATCGTTAAGAGATCCAAGGAGAGAAGTCATCCACCGCAATCATTTCTGCTCCACATTTTTTTAACGTGATTGCTTTCTCTCTACTTTAGAAGGCACTTTCCATACGGCACTTCTTTGGCTTTCCCTCAATCATTGTGAGCTTCTCGAAAGTTCTCTCTCTGGCTTCTCAGCGTTTCGGAGGAGAGAGAAAAAAAATCAAGGGAGTCGTTTTCGACTTTCGTGCACCGCGATGGAATGTTTTTTTAGTAGTAACGGTAGTGGAAGACTGTTGTGCCTGAGAGAGACTCAACGAAGGACAACGGAAGGGATAATTTTTTACCTTCCCCGGGACACGGGAGAGCGGCTACGGTATCGAGAGCCAGAGTGTAGCTATCATAGCGGCTTCGAGATCCACCATCGCGTCCACCTCGGGATCCTGTAAAGCCATGATATGAGAGTAGAAACGTGTTCATGAGATTTTCTCGTGAGGTGTGAGATTTTTTGGATTTCTTTCATAGTTTTTTTCTTGCTTGAACAAAACAAAACAACGACATCCCTACGACACAATGAAGTATTATGAGGTGGTTAAGTACATTACGAATATGTATGACAAAAATGCAAAGGTGTTATATATGTGGCAGTAATGCAACAATGGCGAGCTCACTACCTACATGAAACGAAAGAAACAAGATATGAACTCAATGTGTTTTTTAGGCAACCATTCAACCAAGTTTGCTCTTTCAATCACACCACATTGTGTAATAATATTATATATAATAGAATATACAGCTAAAGGAACTAATCCAGATACACCGTTCCATATTGTATGTAGGATTATGTGACAAACCAAAAAAAAACCAACACAAAACTGAAATAAATTCTCATTCATGCATGTTGTCATAAAATACGGTCTACGCAAAAGAGTGGTAGGAAAAATACACACGAGGCTTTTAATAGACTGCAATAATCATCTCATAGATATAGATCTTGCCATCATGATTTACATAATGAGCATCATATTATGTATAAAGAATCACTTCTAAAATACATTTTTAAATATATATTTCTATATATTTTTTGTATGCTTTGACAACAAATTCCAAAAAAATCGTATGTAGTTGTAGAGTGTAGTAATAATTAGCACTGGAAGAAATTTGTTGTATGTCGGAACATTTCACTGATCGTGGCAGTCGAAAAACACGCGAATCGGAGACAAATATATATGACAAAACGCTTTTTTAGTATCACTTAAAAATTTCCAGTGCTACTTGTTTTTAAAAAACAGGAACACAGCCGATGCTGTCCGTATAACGCACGTTGACGTAATATTTGATTTTTGTGTGTCAGAGAAGTAAATTTACTCTTTAGTTTCCTTTTTAAAAACACGCGATATATATAGTAGTACGCGAATATAAAAAAGTTGCACTCAATACGACGGGGAGATTTTTCTTTTAGTGTACGAAGATTGTACTTTTCATTCGAAACCGAGCGAAGTAACGTAGCTGTTTTCTTCTGATATTAAATAAAAACACGTAGGTTTTTTCTCTCTCGTTTTTTCCCTTCTCTTTGGTAATGACTGAGCTAATGAGATACTTTGTTATAGTTTTCAATTAAGTAATAATACGGAGCGAAGTCAAGCAAATATAATATATCTTCGTTATTTGGAGAAGTAGTATATTGTGTGTAGTTAAACCGGAGATTTCTTTGTTTTGTAATTTCCTCTAAACTTGTAGAACGAAGACAATGAGAGAGAGATATTTTTATAGAGATCAGCCCATGATGATTATATTTAAAATGAGGAATGACATCGTGAATACTTTTTCTAGAGAAAACAACAACAAAAAAACATGACGATTGACGACGCGAATAATGACGCTTTCTTCTAGATTCTATGTCTCAGCAGCAGCAGTAGAAAATTGTTTAAAAATATCTCAGCATCTCAGTTCCTTCGATATCGAGAGTAGCTTCGTTTTATACATGGCTCTTTTTTGTTCTTAGTTTTTTCTGGGTGAGATTATCGATCTTTTAGGTAGGAATCCACATTTTTTTTGTAGTAATTTCACACCCACACACTTTGCATTGCAGCGTGTGGTGTGTGAACTGGAGAAAACGTGTTTTGAAACACTTACACAAAACACAAGTAAATCGCAAAAAAGAAACGGTAAAATAATCTTGAATCGTCCCGAAGATTAACATGGAGGTTTGACATTACCAAAACGAAAAACACTAAAAATAGCAGCAGCACTCGCGGATTGTGTATTGTGGTGTGTGTGTGTAGTGGTAGTAGAGTAGTTAAAATCTTAAAGACAATTAATTATAAATATTCGTGAGAGGAGACATCAAATTAGAGAAAAAGGAACAAATTGCAAATTTTGGTGATTGCAATTTCTCAATGATAAAATGGGCCAGCAGGATAAGCGGCAAGCCATTTCTTGTGATTTTTTTGCTACTTTTAATTCCAACCACCACCGTCTTGCATGTCAAACATACCGCCGCCTCCGCGATTTCCCATTGGTCTGTTTCCTCCTCCCCGACCCCCACGACCACCGCGAAATCCTCCTATCGGTCATCATATAAAAGCAGATAAGCATCCCCGATAATCAACAACACAAAAACAAACAATATACTCGTGCTTTTGTCTCCCCCCTCACCCAAGAAAAAAAAGAATAAAATTAAAACGAGTAAATAGCAAGTCACAAAGGACGTAAACGAGACGAGAGAACGGGAACAATACAACTAATCAGTTACTGACAAAAGCCCCTTGAAATGATGTGATAATCTCCTTCGCTCGTGTTTCGAGTTACATACAGTGGAGTATTTCTGTGGAGTAATGCGTGCGAATGATATGACAATACATAAAGTCAAGGGTGGAATGTCGTCACACATACTTTTCAGAAATTCTGTACCCCCGCAAGGTTGGAACCCCAAACAACCAAAAAAAAAATTTTTTTGAGCCATCTACAAACGCTTATCATACATACTAATTAGTACTCCTCTACTGACACGATTTTCCTAATAGGTGGTGAGGTATCATGTGGATGCGGTTACATAAACTAAATCAGTGCCACCCAGTGTTGAAGCTTCCTACCACGACTTTTTTATATATAAAATCTTAATTCTCGAGCTTTTAGCTCCAACGAGTTTCACAAGCTTGTTTTTCGGTGTGTTAGCTGCCATGTCATGGGTTATTCGGAGACACAACGAATTTCCCCCAAAATTGTGTTTGATGATGCCAAAACCTAACCACGTCATAAAAGTAGTGTGAATTGCGATACGTACGAATGACATACTTATAGAGCTAAACTAAACTGTTTCAAAAATGTAAACTCTTAAAACTGGAATCTGGACACTCATTCATCACGCACCACCAGTTTCGTACAGGCAGAGGCTAGCATAGCTCTCGTTTACGTGCCTTTATAATTTGCAAGAAAAAAAAATAAAAACTGGCACATGTCAACAGAGTGTCTAGCAGCAATGGTCATTTGTACCTTACGCTTGTTTGTAGGAACGTCGTAGAGCGAAATGTTCAAGTTATAAATTTTGTTAATTCTCCAAATAAGGTAAAAATGATAACATATAAATCTTATGCATTTTCTGTATTGTGTCATGTCACATACAAGTTTATAACAGACTCATTCTTTATTCTCAAATCACTTCTCTAAATTATTATGCTTCTTTGAGCATGCAAAAAATAAATGATAAATTTTCAAGCACAAAAAAGTGTAAATTTAGGTGTAAAAGGCACAATGCACCATTTCCTGACACTTGTCTTCATGAGTTCAGTTCAGTTACACATCACAGGACGAGGGAGATGAAAAACGCCAGTAAAGTTAACTTGAACAAAACAAGCTAGTACATACCTCCACGACCTCCTCCACCGTAAGAGTTTCCTCCGTAGCCACCACCACCACGGCCACCTCCGAAACCACCACCACGTCCACCGAAGCCTCCTGAAATGAACCACATAATTTCGTTATTCTAACTGTTATACTACAACGCAGCTCCAGTAAACTGCGACTAATTTTTACTTCAAATTCATAACTAATTGCTTCAAAACTTACCTCGCCCACCACGTCCACGACCACCGGGTGCCTTAGGGCGGGACACCTCAACGCGAAGCTTGCAGCCCATGAATTCCTCCCCATTCAAAGAGGCACAGGCGTTGGAGGCGTCCGCCTCAGATTCAAAGTTGACGAACGCAAAACCTGGTGGGTTGAACGCGACCCAGACGTGCTCGCACTTCCCATACTTGCCAAAGAGATCCTGAAGGTGCTCCCTGGTGATCTCATTGCTAATCCCCCCGACATAAAGCCGAGTATTGGCCATCTCGTTGTTATCAATGGTGGATCTACAATTCACACAAAAATGCACTCAATCAACTAAAATACCTCTCAACCCCCTCCATCTCCACCCTCCATCTCCACCCTCCATCTCCACCCTCCATCTCCACCCTCCAACAATCTACCCCCAAACCAAACCACTTTTCAAATTAAATTCACCCAACAAAACCTCCCCAAACTTCCACCCCTTGCCAATCCCTCCCCCAACTGCCAACACAGATGACAGCGACCCTTAACAATGACAATTAGCATAGTTATAATTTTGTCCAAATTACTCACCTTGGTTGACCTTGAATCGTGGCCAAAACGAAGGAACTTACGAAGAAAAATCGAAGCGAAGAATAACGACGCGAAGAAACGATGCTGCTGAGAACTACTCTCGACGGATGCTGAGACGCTTGTGGAGCATTTGCCGGAGTGATGCTCAGGGAAAAAAGCACACATTCATCAAATCATTTTTACATGGCTGCCGCTACCTCGCTGCTCTCCTTCCTTTTTTACCATACGGCGAGAAAACAAGGAGTTAAAAAAGAGTGCTTTTTCTCTCCACACGGCGCGCACCGCACCACATCTTTTTTTTCTCCTTTCTTCTCGCTTCTTCTGGCTTGGCGTCCTCCGCGAGCTCCAATCCGCACACGGCATTTTCGCTCCAGCCAATCAGAAGGCCGCCGACAGTCCCCCAGCCGATCCCTTATGAAACCCCCTTTCTTCTTCCTTCTTCCCAGCCAATCTCCGCCCGTGAAATGCAATGCCAAGCCACCCACAACTCAAATCAATTGACATGAACGAGAAAGACGAGCCGTTCACAAGGTGCTGCGGCTAACGTGGACGGGATACACGGAATCTCGACGTTTTCACCAAGGCCTTTGACCGCACACACGAAAAACGTATGTAGAAAAAAGTCGGGTAGCTGCGTAGTGAGCATCGAGAGAGCGGGATAAAATGTACGTGCTCTTGTGATTCATCTGTTGAATAACAAAATTTCTTCCAGCAAATACGTGTAATTGATTTGTTGTGAGTCAATCATCGAAATTCGAGAATTCGGATAGACTTGTACATTCGACGAAAGGTGATGGTCACTTTTGTGACAGCTGCGTTGCGTTGTGATTCCAAGAAGACGTCTTTTAGTCAGAATATATTTTGTGAACTGCCTGTTCCATCCAATTTTCTACGCTCTCGGGATGAAGAGAATGTTTGATGGTCCTCAACAAACTACAAAAGTTGACTACAAAGAGTGTGAGATGCGAAGAGGGGTAAAAAAGGTGAATGAATTCTTCCGCGTATTACCGGCATTAGTCGGATCTGATCTTTTAACATGTATTCTCCCTTCATAATATTACGTTATACACTAAATTGACTTCTAAATGGTCCTCGCTTCGGTAAAATGAATTGGGTGTTCATGAGTCGAGTAATCATGAAATCCACCACACCGGCAAAAGATGCTGGTTTTTTTACAAAAAATGTGAAAACAAACTCTAGTAAAACTACTTCATTTCAAGGTTGAGCAGTTTGCTCTCAGGTGCATTTTCTAGATTCGTTTTTAATGACTATGTGGAGGGAGAAGATAACTACTAAACACAGAATTTTACCCTAGCAGAGAGCATTAAGAAGTATGATTTTCCTGTCTCAAACCAAAGAATATTTGTATGAGCAACTCCCGTCAAAGAAAGAAATGAGCTAAAATGCTTATACTATACGTAATATAAATACATACAATGTATTTGTAAAAATGACAGCTTGAAGCTTGTGTGTGGTCATCTAACCTAACCGCTCCTCATCTTCCACTTATGGAAGACATTCACATCCAACATGATCCAACTCCCCATCTCTGCTCTGCTTCTCGTGATTTTAGGTACTCTCGCATCAGAGCTTTTGCTGAAGGAAAATGAAATGGAAAAGATGTCTTCACAGGACAGCTTATGACTAACATTTTCTATATGGCCACGCGCATCAATTTAGTGGCCTATATTATTTGAGCTGTTGCTCGTGATTGGGACTGACTTTTGGAACAGGAAACGAAACCTGTTTCCAGGCATGATTCATGTGTAAAATTACCGAATAAATTTGAATTGAAGATCTATTTAAGGAGAATCAGTAGGGACACGGAAACTTCTTTATGTACGAATTCATGAGCCATCTGCTAACACAGCCATAAGCATTTCCATTTTGTTCAAGAAATTTTTCCCCTCTAGTTTCTCTAGCTTGATAGTCTTGTACTTTACACCTGCCGCGAGGTCAAGTCCCAGAGTTGTGGCAGTACTATCATCAATGTCCATTGCTTTATCTTGTAGATTACATTTGGTATTTTGTGGATATCCTACGAAGACTTGGATTCCGGATGGTGTGTGTGTTTGCGGGCTCGAGCGAACAGCCAAGATTCTGTAGGTTGCAAAACCACATTTGAAAAGAGTATCGATGAGAGTAAATACAAAAACAACATTCTTGTTTTCAGGGTCAAAGAACAATCAAAACACGAAAACACGGAGTTTTACGTGTTGCTTTTGCATTTTTCAAATACCTTTTGCCAGTAGGGGAAGTAAGCAGACAGCCTGCTGCGTTTCCTGTGCTTTCACAATTGCCAACTCCCAGGTAGGTATTTTGTGGATATCCTACGAACACTTGGATTCCGGATGGTGTGTGTGTTTGCGGGCTCGAGCGAACAGCCAAGATTCTGTAGGTTGCAAAACCACATTTGAAAAGAGTATTGATGAGAGTACAAAAACAACGTTCTTGTTTTCAGGGTCAAAGAACAATCAAAACATGAAAACACGGAGTTTTACGTGTTGCTTTTGCATTTTTCAAATACCTTTTGCCAGTAGGGGAAGTAAGCAGACAGCCTGCTGCGTTTCCTGTGCTTTCACAATTGCCAACTCCCAGGTGTGTGCTGTAAAATGAATTCAACAGGTTTATAGGCTATCTAGTTGTTTGCAAAAGACCATGAAATGCGTGGAATTTGACTTACCAGCTAGACAATACGGTCCATCCCATACACTTAGACAAGGCTTGTAGTGCCATTACTTGATGAATAGCAATCTGCATGTAATTTAAATATAAATGTTATTAAATGTTAATGTATAGTGGTAAATACAAGATAAATAATTACGTATTTGTTGATTCATAAATCCAATTACCTGACATAACAGCAAATCTCTTAATTCCTGCGGTTCATAGCTAAGGTTAATTGCTTTGCCATCTCGTAAAATAGCTTTCAGACTCTTTTCTTTGATATGAAGCACTAGTTGTGCCTTGGCATTGTTGGCAATCATGTCATACCTTCAAAAACAGAAATAGTATTTTTTCTAAATATTCAAATAATTATAAAATCAAATTTTTACATGTTAAATACTTCATGGCTTACCCCGATGAGACCAGTGTGACTCTTACGCATGAATGAGTCATCGAATTTATAGAAGCCCAATGTGCCATAAGTAGTGGATCCTTAATTTCTTTTGCCAAACTGTCCAGAACGTACATGGTCCTCAATCTCAAAATAACGTGCTGACTTTGCCGGATGATCTCTTCAAGAATTCCTTCCTTCTTCGTCATATTTAACAAAGTTTGTCGATCGTAGGCACATGGGCCCCCTAATCTCCTTTTTCGGGAAATACCTATAGGAGCTGTCGCCGGATGAGGAAGAGGAATGTGGGAATTCGTTCTGTGCACTTCGCGAAGAAGCTGGTGCAAAGAATGTTCTAAAACATGATTATGGTCCAGTTTCGATGACGTGCTCGCCTGGTTTGGTGTTTTGCCGTTGATACTGTGACATA
>JAHZMW010002529.1:0-11708 GCA_027743745.1 Alloscopus bannaensis
TTGTAACTTTTTTGTCAACCGCCTCATAATGACATTTGAATGATAGTGACTTGTCAATGTTCACACCTAAGTATTTAAACGTATCAACATACTCTACAATTTGGTCATTTATAACAATAGGCGGGGGTGTGGTATTTCTGGATTTCTTATCGTTCTGTTTATAAAAATACATTGCTTTTGTTTTAATCACATTAATTTTTAACTTGTTTTCAATGCACCATTTCTCAACCTGTTTTAAACATAGATTGAGTTTTTGAACTCCAATATTATAATCTGTGCACGATGTAAATATGACTAGGTCATCAGCATACATGATGTATTCAAGATCTATAACATCACCAATCCCATGGCAATAAATGCTGTAGTTTAGGGGCCCCAAGCAGGACCCTGGTGGTACCCCTGCATTTATTGGATAGTATTTCGACTTAAAATCACCATTCTTCACTCTAAAAATCCTGCCCGTGAAATAGTCTTTTAATAAGTGAACTAACTGGGGAGGTAAATTGAAATTAGTCATTAATTTCTTTAGTAGTAATACCTGACTAATACTATCAAATGCTTTACTAAAGTCTAGAAATACTGCAACCGCTTTGCCATTTGCTACATCTAATGATTCATATACTCTTTGTGTGAACTGTACATTTGCTGTTTCACACGATCTATCCTTCCTAAACCCATGTTGCATTTTATCTAATTTGTACTGTACATGATCTAGAAGTTTATTATATAGGATTCTCTCAAAAATCTTAACAAGAAATGTAAGACAAAATATAGCTCTGTAAGAGCCTGATTGAGTTTTGCTACCTTTCCCCTTATATAATGGCAACACATCAGCTACTTTCAATGACTGAGGAATAAAAGTGGAGAGCCATATTGTAGTGAATAGTATAGCTAAAGGAGCTGCAAGTGACTCCGAGAATTGCTTGAATATTCTTTTTGGTACATGTGTGGTTGAATCACTGGGCCCTTTTTTAATTTGACTAATAGCTAATTTAACATCCGTAATGTCTATTCCCGTATATTCATAATCTGGATTGTCATTTAGATAATTCAGACTGTAATCATTTACCAAGTAATTAATATCATTCATGTTACTCAAGGAATCCTCAATAACAAATTCTGTGGCAAATTTATCACATATGTCAATATTATCTACTATCATAGTACCATTATGATTTAACAATTTTGTGATTGGTTTGGATTTTTTATCCCGAAAACTTATAATTTCATTCATAATATTCCAGACTGATATCGAATCCTTCACTCCTGAAAACTTATTACTAATATATTTACGTCTAGCAATCCTTAGCACCATTGTCATTTTGTTCCTTAGTTTACAGTATAATTTCCAGTCGTCAACTGATGACTCTGGCTGGTCACTAATTAATTTAGCTCTATCTCTTTCTTTTTGTAGTTCGCCGTGTTCACTGGTGAACCATGGCATGTTGGTACCTTTTACATACCTTCTTTTTAACGGGGCATGAGAGTCTAATATCCTAAGAAGTGTGTTTTCAAATTTTATAATATTGTTGTCTGAACTTGCGTCCTTTAAAAAGGTCCAATCTGTTGTCATTATGTCTGACTCAAATTTCCTAATATCGAGTTTTTTGTCTCTGCTTTTAATCTGGCTCTGTTTTTAATCTCTGCTTCAGGCGGTTATAAGGAGACAATCTACAATGGTGAATAACCTCAAATTAATAGATAGACTGTCATTTAGTTTATACGCAAATCAAACAGAATATTCGCTGTCAATGTTATCGTAATTCCAACTCGCATACACGTCAATTCTGAGTTTTGCATCCGCATGTTTGATTTATATACTAACTATATTATATACTAGTTTGCCAGTGGCATTCATAATGAATGCCAATATCTAGCATGCGGACAATATTGAAATGCTGATAAAATTGTAAAAATCTCAGCTTAATTTATAAGAGTAATCCATGGCAAGAGACGCAGGCACAATAACATACACAAACCCTGCAAACACATGTGCTAATATCTATCGGGGCAATAAGATTGATTACATGATGAGATAAATTAAATGATGAGATAAATTACACCCTCCCTCCTTTCTGTCTCCCACCCTAAAAATTGTTTAACGACAATTAGCTAATTGTAGTTTCGTGATAAAATGTATTCACGTGTTTGCATGACATTATAGTGCCATAAAAAACTTCCCTACTAAATTTTGCGGCTTAATTCCTTTAAATGCACTAATTATTTAAGGACAATTAGCTAATTGTAGTTTTGTGTTTAAGTGTATTTACGTGTTTGCATGACATTATAGGGCCATAAAGAACTTGCCCACCAAGTTTCGTGGCTTAATTCCGTTAAATGCACTAATTGTTTAACGACAATTAACTAATTGTAGTTTCGTGATAAAGTGTATTCACGTGTTTGCATGACATTATTGTGCCATAAAAAACTTCCCTACTAAATTTTGCGGTTTAATTTTGTTAAATGCACTAATTGTTTAACGACAATTAACTAATTGTAGTTTCGTGATAAAGTGTATTCTAAACGTCCGTTTTTCATTTTGAGAAAACTCCTACATGAGATTATGCTTGTATATGAAAAAGCCGACACTGGTATTTCTTGGTTGCGCAAGGCAAAAAATAACAAAGACCAAGCTTGCCCCATCTGCTCATGATAATGTATACTTCTTCCTACTGTACTGTTCGTGCAGTACAGTAGTACAAAAAATGTACAGTCCTCGGCTGTCTAAGACCTTAAGAACATACTCCGGCGCACGTACTACTCTACAATTACTACTTTGTTTTTTTTTCATATCAGCATTCATATCTAATCCGTGAGCACATGTTCCCAATTGCGAGCAAGTTCTAAAGATCTTAGACTTCCACGGACTGTAAGGGGTCACGTCTACGTTGCTTATATACTAGGATTAAACCAAATTAATTACAGAAGATACAGTCATTGGTGACAGTTAGTTCTTTGTATCAACAAAATTATTTAAAGAATTTAATAAACACAGTGTTCACTTTTGTTAAGTGTTCTTTATCACACCCGTCAGTTTACTATTAATAATACCCAAGTTGTCATATTTTTTATCGCTACAGATTACTTCACTTTTGAGAGGCGAGAATTTACGTTTTGAATCCAACGTATGTATATCATACCTAAAAAATATTGACATTTCGGCATGCGCAGTTGCTTGTGTTTCTGCAACCTAGAAGGCAGGTGCTTGCTTCTGTTTGAAACCTAACCGAGATTGTTATGCACATTTTAATGTGTGTTGTGTGCAGCTTCGCTTGAACAAAAATTCATAAAAGAAAATATTCAATCATATTTACAGATGGACATACCAGAGTATTATAAAACTAAATTGATTTTGTCAATAAAAAGAAGTCTATTATGTAAGCGAAACTGCAACCCTCCACTAAATTCCCAAGTAGGGTTTGGCATTTGTCATGTCACGATCAATGCCATATCATTTGTCAACTTGTCATGACATGACAAATTGGCAAATGTCAATTTTTCATGACACTCGTCATGACATTTTGCTTAAATGTCACGACAAATTGTCATGTCAACTTGTCAATTTGTCATGACATTGACATTTTGCCGAACCCTATTCCCATGTCAAATGTTTACATGTTTTATGTATCATTAGAAATGATTTCTACGCATCAAAATTCTTTTTTTGTTTTCTATACAAGTTTCCTGTATCCCTTTGGAGTAATAAAACGCATTACTTAACGTCGGGCATATTGAGAAAAATGCTTTAAGTATTAATTCTGAAACGTTACAAAAACGGTAATGCTATGAAACAATACGTGTTTTGGCAAAAATTAACAATTCATAACAAAATTTTACAAATAAAAATGCCATAGAAAACATTAACAAATTGTCTCTGATGGGCGAATAAATTTTCATGCAATCAGCGTTATGCCAATTGGAGAGTGGGAGTATTTCTACCAAAATCCAAATTTTTTGGAAACATTGTTGTTTTAGCGAATTTGTGCTCGATAAATTAAGTACCAGTTAATATAATACCTAGGGTTCTGCCCTTGTCATGTAAATGTCATTTTTTAGGCTGCCATGTCGGGTATTTGTCAACAGTCATAAATGTCACGACAAATATGACGAATGCCATAAATAGTACGTAAATGTCATGACAAGCACCATAAATGTCATAAAAAATTGACATTTATGCCATATCAATTTGTCAGATGCTGTAAATGTCATGACAAATTGACAAGTACGACATTTATGACATGTCAACTTGTCATTGACAAATGACATATTGCCGAACCCTAATAGTACATATATAAAACGTGGTTAAACGATTTGCGTTATTGTAGTTATATTCATATTACAATCTGTTTTTTGTAAAATCGACAGAGATTCAACAGCAGCAGTGTAATTTGTGCACCGCTTCAACAAGTTACATAAATGCATTAGAGTCGCCAAGTGTCATCATTAATCCTGGCATTGCTTCAATTGTTTTCAAGCTAGATTTTACTCAAGTGGCACATACTCATAACACACACACACTCATCTCGGTTTTACGCAATGTTAAAATATTACAAAACTCAATTTTAGTCATCGTCAAACCTTCCAGCAATCAAAATTTTAAAAATGGCCAACTTTCTGCTTGCATCTATCGCTAAATTTTGTTCAACCTCATTTCCAATACTACTATTTTTACTGCTGGCAGAAACTAGTTGCTCCATACCCAAGAAGAGTGCCAGTATTCCCACAAGATTGGAATCCCACCTCGAGTGGCTTCAAGAGTACGGGGACTGCTTCAACATGGTTCTTCTCGACCACAACGTCCACCTTCACTCTCACCTCAGTTTTATACCTTTGACGCAGTTCTCCCTACGAAACCTGCCTTCGAATAAACTTCCCCATGATCTTCTCGGAGACGGGAAAAGCCATTGGTTAAAATGCGAAACGATTTCTTTCATCATTCATCCCCATTCTCGACGCTCCCCCTTGATTCGAGCAACCGACCATCTAGACTGCTCTTCCCCCGCTTGGCCACTCAGCAAACAGAAGTCTTTGTCCGCATTGTGTCGCCGCCCCCTTTTTATATTCTTTGTGACCCCCTCGAGTGCCCCCAAGTTAGTCAAATGGTTTCACTACGACGCCGTCATCCGATTTGTGCGGAGCCAAGCCTTACTGATTTCTTACAAAATATCTTACTCCGTCCAAGAATCCCGGCGGGGGCGCCAATTGATGTTGAGTCAAGAAATTTTGGAGATCGTTTTCATGTGCCGGTTTTGCAACCACCTCCGTCCCCCATTCCGGGAACTTTCGACTTACGAGTGGTACCCATTTTGGGATATCCCCGTAAACCTTCATTCTTCCGATGGAATGCGAAGTCAGTTGAAGCTAACTTATTTAAATGCAACTGGAGATGGAAAACTCGTTTTTTACGAGCACGACACCGATGACTTCACAAGAATTGTGTCATTTTACCCCAGAAATTCATCCAAAATTATGTGTCACATTTATAATCCCAACTTTTCCAAAATACACCCATTCAACTGCCGTGGCAACACGAGACTTCTCAGCTTGAAAAATATTTTATTGTCCATTCTCCTTGAAAATTTCCCTATGACTTCCAAAATAGACAAGAGGATGGTCCACAGACCTTCAATCCACATGAATGGACTTCAGAGTGTCACCACAGTGTTTCCAATACTACGACAACAAATTTCCTTGAACTTCTTGACGTGTCACCATGACTCCAGCGACTCAGCGATTGATTTCCAGAAGTACTTTGCCCAATTTCATTTCTCCGTTTGGATTCTCCTCATTTTAGCCTTTGCCGCCCAAATTCTTGTGTTCAAAGTAATTCTCGCCGTGAATCTTGACTTTAGCAAGGTTGCCATGGCAATTCTCAGCCATTTGCTGGGAACTTTTCTGTGGTCTTCAAAATTTCGGAAGGCGTTGTTTCTATTCGGTCTATGGCAACTCTCAGCGATCATCCTTCGGACGGCTTATGTCGGCTCCAATTTTGCGGCGACAATGACGCCAAAGGGGCACCCTAAAAAGGAGACCTTCGAAAATTTGGTCGGCTTCACCCTGTTTGCCCAGTCAATGGGTCATGCTTTTCTGAACGGGAGGGAGCCGCTGAAAACGCGACTCGGCGCGGAAATCGCTAGAGCATTTTATGGCTTGGTTGTCAAAAAGCCGACTCCAAATCCGCCTCTGGATGAAGAAGTAATTGAAAAGGCGAGAAGCCTGAGGTTGAAACCGAAGGAGGCAAATCTCCTCAAAATTTTTGATCAATTGCAAGCCGTTCACTTTGCAAATTTTACGGAGGCAGGGTCTCCTCTGATGAGGCGCCTCGGGGAGTGTGACGCCACGGCGATTGTGGACGAGCAAAGTGAGCTGGAGGAGATTCAGAGGATTGCCGCCAAACAGGAATTTCAAGAAGGAGTTTCGTTTTTGAGACAGATGTATAGCGGGAAAGAACGGTGGGCGGAGGAAAATATTTACGTGAATCTGGAAGAGTCTGGAGGCTACTATTTGAAGAAACGGTTGAAGGCGATGAGTCAATCCGGTTTGGATGTCTTTTGGAGGGGGTGGGTGGACAGGGTGAAGTTTTACGAGGGTAGAAAAATTGGTAGGAAGAGTTCGGTGAAAGTATCGAAGTCATTGAAGATGAGAGGGAATCTCATTTGTGTCTTTTTAATACTAGGCTTCGGCTGCGCTCTTGGAATTATTGTCATGATGATAGAAAACATAATAAGTACCTTGTATTAAATTGCAAATTATGGAGAAACAAAATGACTTCATATGACATTTCAATTCCCGGCGGCGAATTCCCGGATGACATTTTCCGGGAGTGGAATGCCTGTGTATAGTTTTTAAAATTGTATAATTATAAAAATGTGAAGTAATTGTGATATTCTATCAAATATATCAACATTCAACAAAGTAGTTGAATATACTCCTACATTATCAATAGTTACTCTGAAAAAGTATAGTAGTTGGATATGTAAGCATATGCCAAAAATAAAAACAACAAAATTAACGCTTTTCGAGGAACAGCACCTCTCAAACTCATTTCTATCATTTAAAAAATTATCTTTTAAAAAATCTCAAGTGACAAGCAAAGTTCGCGATGGAAAAATACATAAACCGTAATCAAAATCTCTAATTAATTGGTCTCCATTCATTTTAATAAGAAGTACTTTTGACTACTTTGAAAAATTCCTCTCGATAATTGTTTATGCCGGTATTTCACCACTGTTCAAAATTAGTTGGAAATTTTTTTTAGAACTCTGGTGAAATGGCGTTTTAAGTGGCTATTGAGATATCTAAGAGCTTGCTAATGACGTTCTACTCATTGTACAACTTTTAAAATGCACAACCCTCATTGTCAGCAAAATCCGAGAAAATAAATTCAGATATTTTTCGCCATTCATGGCTATACCACGGTCAAATTACAATGTCGCATCAAACTTTGACTAAATCCTTGCTTTCCTCCCAGCCTTTAATATTATTTTAACTCCTTTTTCAAACTAGTTGCTCCACCCCCAACGACCCTCCCATCATCCCCTCACTGGAATCCCACATCCTCTGGCTACAAGACTACTCCAACTGCTTCAACATGGTACTCCTCGATCCTAACGTCCACCTCCACTCCCACCTCCCGTTCTCACCTCTGACGCAGCACTCCCTAAAACTCCTCCCTTATTTCCGACTTCCCCACGACCTCCTCGGAGACGCCAGAAGCCATTGGCTTCAATGCGAAACCATCTCCTTCATCATCCACCCCCATTCCGAAGGCTCCTTCGTGATTCGAGCAACCGACCACTTTGACTGCCCTGACCTCGTGTGGCCCCTACAAGAGCAGACAACGTTATCCGCCGTGTGTCGCCGTCCCATAATTTTATTTTTTGTAAATTCCTTCAACCGTCCCAACCTAAAAAAGTTGTTCCACATTTACGCCATCGCCAACTTCGTTTGGAGTAAAGCCCTACTCATTCCCTTCAGAATTTCATTTTCTCTCCAAGAATCCCGGCGGGAGCGCCAAATGATGTTGAGTCAAGATTTGTTGGAGGTCACTTTCATGTGCCGGTTTTGCATCCACCTCCGTCCTATTTTTCGGGACCTTTCGATGTACCACCCGTATCCATTTTTTGACATTAACATCTCAAATATCTCCATAAATTCTGGAATCCGGAAACTGCTGGATGACATCTACCTCAATGCGACGCAAGATGGAAAACTTGTATTTTACCAGCATGACATCGACGACTACACAAGAATTGTACCATTTTACCCCAAAAATTCGTCGGAGCTCATTGTTTGTCACTATTACAATACCGACTTCTCTCTAATTCGCCACCTTAGCTGCGGAGGAGACATGAGGCTTCTCACCGTCAACAATATCCTGTTTTCCATTCTTTTAGAGGAGATTCCCTTGACAACCAAATTTCTCAAGCGACGCGTCCATAGACCAGCAATAGACTTGTTTGGACTCTCAAGGGTCACCTCAGTCTTTCCCATTTTACGGCGCCAGGTTTCCTTCAATTTCCTCACTTGTCATGACGACCACATCAACTCAGCGACTGATTTTCGCAAATATTTTGTCCAATTCCATCTCTCCGTGTGGCTTCTCCTCATTTTAGCTTTTGCCGCCCAAGTTTTTGTTTTCAAAGTAGTACTCGCCGTGAATCTTGACCTCACCACGATTGCCATGGCAATCCTCAGTCATTTGTTGGGAACATTTCTTTGGTCTTCGAAATTGCGAAAGGCGCTCCTCGTTTTCGGCTTGTGGCAACTCGTAGCGACCATAATTCGGACGGCTTACGTCGGCTCCAATTTTGCGGCGATTATGACCCCAGAGGACCACCCGAGTAAGGAGACCTTCGCAGAGCTGGAACGCTTCACTCTATTTTCTCAAACAATGGACATAGGGATTTTGAGAGGGAGGGCGCCACTGAGAACTCGACTTGGCGGGGAAATCTCGATGGCTTTGTACGGCTTCGTGGTCAACATGTCAGATCCAGTGGGGCCCACTTTCGAAGAAGTGATTGAAAGAGCGAGGAAGTTAGAGTTGAAACCGAAGGAGGCGAATCTCCTCCAAATTTATGACAACCTTCAAGCAGTTCACCTCTCAAATTTCACGGTGACAGGGTCTTCAGTCGTGAGGCGACTTGGGGAGTGTGACGCCACGGCGATTGTGGATGAGCAAAGTGAGCTGGAGGAGATTCACGAGATTGTTTCCAAAAGAGGGGTATTCTCGAAGCCGATGTATTTCGGGAAGGAACAATTGCTCGAGGCTGAGTTTCACGTGAATATAGAAGAGTCTGGAGGATATTATTTGAAGAGACGGTTGAAATTGTTGAGTCACTCTGGTTTGGATGTTTTCTGGAAAGGGTGGGTGGACCGGGTCAAATTTTATGGGGGTAGAAATAATTTAGGAGTGGAGAGGAGGAATGAGGAGGAAAAACCGGAATCGTTGACAATTGAAGGAAATATAATTTGTATTTTTGTCATGTTGAGTTTGGGTTGTGGGGTGTGTTGCTGACTGATGCCCTGGTTCGTGAATTGTCGTTCACTGGGCAGCAACACAAAGACAAAATACCGAGGTTGGGAGAGACTTAAATATCAGACTGTAAAATAATGACGATTTGGGAAAAAACTACTGAAAATATTATTATTGATTTTTATTGAAGTATACTGGCTAACTGCTAAAGAGAACAATTAATTAAATTCGAGAAACCATTAAAGCGAAACACGCTTAGCTCGACCGTGAGCAACGAACAAAATCCAACTTAAACTAAACCAACACCAAGACTGTACTTGCCTTTTGCTCGCAAGCCCTTTCGTCTTACATTTACACGAATTCATTACGAAATATATCATTTACATACGCACACCAAAATGCGTTTTCCTAACACGAGCTATACTTAAGCTATCCGCGTCACATTTTCTATGACTCCTTTGGCGTTCGTGGACATACCACCCCTCGGTGTTCCGGTGACCTCTGGAANAATTCATTACGAAATATATCATTTACATACGCACACCAAAATGCGTTTTCCTAACACGAGCTATACTTAAGCTATCCGCGTCACATTTTCTATGACTCCTTTGGCGTTCGTGGACAGGGTGGGCTTTGTTGTGATGGTGCTGGAATTTTTGAGGAAATCGATAGCGAATTGATTACTTGTCAAAGCAAACCCTTTGAGAGAGATGGATTAAAAACGGCGTCATTATTATTGATATTACGTATTTGTAACAGTCATAACGCGTCAAATTAATTCAAGCTACAGCATAATGAAATTTTTCAAAAGTACGCCACAATTTTAAAGTTGGCAATTTTTGTTTAAAAATTTTAACGCTATCCTCTCTCTGGATTTTTGCGACTATTTTCGCCCTCGACATTTACTTCGTCGAAGGCGTCACCGTGTACGCTTGCGAAGAGCAAAATGGAGAAGGCCCCTGCGTCGTGATTACTGATCCGATGGAGTCTCCTGTGAAATGTTAATTTGAGCGTGAAATAAAGAATCATTGTTCACTAAATTTTTAAGCATTAACTGCTTTATTTATAATTGCAATTTAGTGGTCGCAATTTAGGTAGGAAATTAATTTGACCTTTTACGGTCTGTGACATAATGTTTATAATACACATCCAAATTTAAAGGCCGCATTTCCTCCGGATCCACCCTCCTCTCGTCTAAATACACCCCCTCCCCCTCCAAATGCAAGTCCACTTTCCCCACAAATTTGCTCAGCTCCTCCGTCACATTCCTTCGAGTGACATCAATCAGTTGGAAACTCCAGAATGTGCAAGGGCTCAATAAAAAGTCTCCCAAAGATCCTTTGTGATTCGCCAAATTCGAAGTGATCGACGAGTTGTGCACCCTCTCGAAGCTGTATCTAATTCGAAGAACTTTATCAAACATGACATACATTCTGTTCCCCATCTTATAGTGAGACCACCCACTGTGCTCCAAAAGTGGGAGTGGTCCAAAATCCCATCGAGCTCTCTTTGCAACGACCCATTTGTCGCCTTCACCACCAACTGAATGGACCTAAACTTCACCGCAGATATTCCCATCGAGGTAACCGAATTATCGAGATTTGCCTTCAGCTCGACTTTGTTTCCCGACAACAACTCCTCAATGGAGTGACTCCATTCGGAGTTCCTCCAAACAAAAAATGGTTGAGTGGACACTCTCCCACTCACTAACCTCGATACCAGGAGCGTCGAGTCGTGACTCGTGATGGTCGCCTTGTACTTCCGCAGTTGTCTATGAAGTCGCCCCACTTTTTCTTGAATCATCCCCAGAATCCGGCTCCGAGTTTGTGTCATGTTCAGCAATTGAGATAAGTCCTCCAGCGATCGGTCCTCTTTCAGGTACTTGTCCGCATACGGAAAGACCCACCTCTTGAAGGTCGTCATTCCCAAGTTGAAGTCACGGAGGAACAAATTGAGTCTGAAAATGTAGCCCAACTTCCTCACCAACTCTCTCCACCTCATCCTCAACCTGGAGCTTTACCACCTCCGGAGAATTAAGATTCGCTAAGTAGTCCCCCAACTGCTTTTGCTCCTCGTATTTCTCGATGTGCTCGTAAAGGTCGGTTTGGAGCACGATGACTTTCTCCAGTTTGTCCAAACAGGACTTTGTGTCCTCACTGAATCCCAAGTCTCCAGTGACTGACAAAAGCTTCACGAACATCTTCCGGAGGGTCCCTTTCACCTCCCATTTTAT
>JAHZMW010002530.1:0-35939 GCA_027743745.1 Alloscopus bannaensis
ACCAGCTACGGTACAACTTGAAACAAAAACAAACTAAACAAATCAAATATAAAATGAATCTATGAACAAAGATTTTGATACAGAGGCGTTCCTCTCATCGACAATTCCTTATTATATTCGCTTACAGCAAAATAGTATCCAGCACTTCAGAACGTGTTCCACCATTTTTAAACCACATGCAAAATGTGCAAATGTGTACAATCTGTTAAACAAATGAATGCGTAAATCTGAATTTCTCTAACCTAAATGTAATCTAAAACAAATACGTAAATGTTATCAGAAATAATGACGCGTGTTTGCCCGTTTGCATCTTAAATACAAATTGGTCATTCCGTCTGATATAAATATGGTTGGATAGAGAAATTAATGGGCTATGGTTGGGTATAACCCTTTTTAGTGCATTTTTAGTAGTGCATTGCAAAATTCAGTAGTGCATTTTTCAGACGAGGATATTTGAGTACTAATCAAGCCTATTTGGTTTCAAATGGCTCTCATATCTATAAATCAAAATGAATCACGGCCAATAGTTTGAGATATGGTCCCGTAGGTTAGTAGAATCCACCGGCTGAGTTACCGTTTTAAAGCGCCTGCCCGTCTCCTGTATAAAGCCTTCCTTGGAATACCAATGCACAAGTGGCATGGAGTGGAATGTCTGCCTTGTCTGGGAGAAGGACAGGCATATGGTCATCCAAGAAATTAATGATAAGGATCAAGACTAGTTACCTTTTCATGTGGAAAATGTTTTATTGTGCCTAGGGCTTTCCATTCTCAGCTAATGGATGGATTTCAAAATTATGCACGGAAAATGAGGCAAGAACTGGTCCAAGCGGTTTTAAAATATCTGACCTATTTTTTCTCAGGACTCTGTCTTTTTCAAAAAACAGTTGGCGTCAGGAAAGGAAAGATACCATCATTTTAACTATAGTAAATCAAAAAACTCCCTGTCTCAAAGACGGGCTGCTGGACAATTGCCTTTTCTTTTTTAGAAACACGAAAAACCAGGATTTCAAGTGTTAACTAGCGGACGCCCGCATACTCCACAGGCAAAAATGACGCGCTTGGTCATATACGGGATAAATAGGTCAAGGCCTGTGGTAGTTGTGTTGACAGGAACAACCAGTCTCATTACGCCTTGTAGAAATAGCGATAGAGTAAAATCGCGTCATTATTTCTGTTAATAACTACGTATAACAACTTTTACAAACCTTACGTACAACTTGTCACAAGCCTTTTTAAACGCACAAAATTAAACTTTTATTAGGTGTTAAAGGAATAGAAACACTGGCAGGCGCTACGCGGCTGCTTGTGTGTTACAAAAAATATTACGCAAAAGTAATATTTTACACCTACAGCATTCGCTTACCCGACCAAAACAAAAAAATCATTGTTTGAGAGAAAGTATTCATATAGTACTGAATGTTACAGTACCAACTGTTGAAGGATGGAGTTGTGCAGTGACATTCTCCTTGCTTTTGCTAATATCATGTCCGGCTGAAGCACCAGACCATAAGTTAGGGAAAAACCCATACCGCGACTCTACCCTCTTCACGTAACAACAAAAAATTACACAAAAATTATATACTGTGTTGCTACGTTTTAAATTGAACGTATATAAATTGAAAATATATCACGTCTACTTCGTAGTACTGGCAATTCTAGCAACTTCTCTGTGAGATACAGAGTGTAGTGAATAGATTTGGCGAAAAAGTAGAATAATTGCAAACAACATATTTAGATTACTTTGAAATGAATTCTCTCAGCTTTTTCCTTGAAATTAATCTGTTAAACGCGGACGTTGAGCGAAGAGAGCAGGTTATAATACTAAAGCGTAGTCATTGATATAAATTTGTGAAGTCAAGTCTAAGGAAAATCAAAGTGTTAGAGTTGTGACCGTGTAAGCATTGAAATAACTTTGATCTGAACAAAATTGCGACGCCTCATTTTTTTATTCCCGTTTTCATATTCGAGGTCAGTAAGTAGCCAAAGTTTCAACGGTATATTACACGTCATAGCTGACAGAAAAAACATTTGTGACTCACATGTATCTAATTCCGGTTGAGGTCAGCGGCAGGTCATCCGGATCAGCAGATACACTTTCGCTTTTGCCTAGCTACTGAAATCGACCAGTAAAAAATCTTGCCGTTTCGGAGATTATAATAATAATATGCTTTTCCAACCAATTCTCGTGTCGTTTTTTCAAAAATCAAAACTTTTGATAATTGATGTATGTGAGTCACTAGCTTACAATCCATCGGTCACTTGATACGTTTGACTGGTTGAAGTCTTCGGATAGTTAACAAACTTGACCAAGACATCTTCACCCTTGACAGTGAGGTTAATCTAATTTGGGAAACGTCTGTGTTTTGGAATGGTTGTACGGGAACAGGACGGAAAAACCGTCAAACTGTTCATTTCCTGTAACTATCTTTTCGGTACAGATGAACTTACAGTCCAGTATTAAATTCCTCACGCGTTTGCATAAATGCTATTGCTTGATGCGCCATCATACCAAAACCTGATTTTAAATTTTACCATTTTCCGCAATATTACAGTTTTGATTGATTAGCTTGAAAAACTAAAATAAAACAAATGACTAAAAACAAGGAGATGTTAAAGGGAGTTTGAAAGTACAAAATAAATATAATCCAGTTTGTTACATAGTTAAGGACCTTGTAAATTTAGGGTTCCACTTTTTCTAAGCCTGCGTGCAAATCAGTGTGTTCTATATAACACATAGATATGCGTCTTCCTTTAAATAAATGATAAACTTTATATACATGCGTCGTTGTGAGTCCGTTTAGGATAAACCCAGTGATTTGGAAGTTTTGGTTCTGCTTAGCGTACTGATGTAAACTCAGACAAAATTGTGTGCTATAACAATCGACATTAAACCCAGATTTGTGATTGTAAACGCCAAACTTTATGTTGTGAGTGTATAATCTCCGTGCTAGACCCAACGTCATGTTTCAATAATAACCTAAGCACAGGTTTATATTTGAATATGCTTGTATACGTTGTGGTTGCATATCGCATATAAATATTCAAAACAAAACACATGAATTTGTGACTGTTGGGTTTTGTCATATATTTTAAATACGAAAACCCAATCCACAAAGATTAATATGTCTGGTTTTGATTTCATGAGCGATATGATAAGCACCAACATTATACGTTATACTTGCATATTGTGCTAAAAGCAACGGTACTAGCATACTAAGTGGGTAGTTTGTGTACACGGTTTTGCTTCGTCAACCCTCACCAATCAACTCGTTAAATATAAAATATAACGCACTGATTTGCACGCAGTTTTAGAAAAAATGGAACCCTAAATTTACAAGGTCCTTAATTATGTAACAAACTGGATTATATTTATTTTTGTACTTTCAAACTACCTCTAGCACCTCCTTGTCTTTTAGACATTTGTTTTTTTTGTATTTTGTCTCAAAAAGCTTCATTACTTTAGTTAGCACATTTGGCATATCAGTTAAGTATATCCTGCAAATTGTGCATCAATGTAAGAACTTTATCGGAAAGTTGAACACAAATGCAAGAGCACAACCTACGATCGATTAAAAATTCAGAAAATATTTTATTTATTTACAAGTTTTAGCGTAATGTTATATTGATTATAAAAAACGTTTTGAACATCAGCATCATTCATCGCGTTAGAAATGTGCATGCAAAGTTAGTTGCCATTCACCATATTCCACAACTGACACTCGGAAAAAGATAGCGATGGTACTTAGGGTGAAATAAGGTATACGGAGGTAGAGACCACTGGAGTACTTAGTAAAATTGAGTACTCCCTTGCAGTACACAGTTGAGTACTGGTAAGAAGTGCATTGTGAAATCCAGGGTCTACTCAACTGTGTATCCCTGGAGTGCTCAACTGGGCACTCCCCTGGAGTACGCTTCTATGAAATACTGCTCATTTTAATAGCAATTCGTTTTGCATAGTATTTTACAGTGGTATATGCACAAGCTTTGTGCTACATTATATAAACTTTTAACAAATTATTAAGTATGGGTGGAACCACTAGAGTACACAGTACTCAGTTGAATAGTCTCCTGTAGTACATAGTGTACTCACCTGGAGTACTCAAACTGTGCACTCCCCTATACAACCTATATTACTCAACTGACAATGGGTTTTGGTCGACTTGATACACACCGAAATTAATCATTTATAGCTCATTCGAAAGAGCGTGAAAAACTTTACCACTTACCAAATTTTCAAGTAGCAACCCCTCGTCATTTTCGTTTTACAATTAATAATTGCTGCCCTTTAAATACACGGTATGTCAAAATTGCAATGATCAAAGTTGGCCACTTTATGATGTAAATGGCAAGCCGTTAAAATCATATAATATTAAAACGAAAGCTTTTGAAACGCTTCTAGTGATACTTGGAACACAATCAGTATTTGGAATAACACTGCCGGAAATGCCAAAAGTAATCGTGGAACACTCTTCATTGCTTTGGAAACAATCAAGTAGTCGTCCCTGGAATCCCAGTGAACTTACTGGAAACATTCCTAATAACATCTGAAATATTACTGGAAGTACTTACAACATTTCCAAAAATACGTTCAACATCCGCAGTGCTTGGAACATGTCCAATAATATCTGAAACATTCGCAAAAGTTGGAATGTTACTGGAAGCAGTTGGAACATTTAAAAAAACACATGAAATATACGCGGAAGCGCTGGGAATACTACTGGAAATACTTGAAACCTGTGGCATAAATTTACAACACATACCGGTGTTTTTGGATGACCCTTGAAAATACCTGGAAAATCCTGGAGGTACTTGGAACACTCTCGTTTATTCTAAAGACAGCTCACTATCCTAATTTTGCTTCTAAAACAGCTGCAAAGAGTATGATTTTGTTAGACATGAGTGGACGGGTTACTTCTTAATATATATATATATATATATATATGGAGGGATGCCTATGTAAAGTACCCAACTCTGATTTGCATTAATTTTAGAAGCATACATTTTGATGGTTAAAACCCAACGTTGCTACCTGAAAATTTGCAAGGTGGTAAAGTTTTTCACGCACTTTCAAATGAGCTAAGAATTATTAATTTCGGTGTGTATCAAGTCGACCAAAACCCATTGTGAGTACACCAGTGGTCTGTACTCGCCAAGGTGTACTCCAGGAGATTACCCAGTTGAGTACCCCCGGGGGAACAGTTGAATACTCCCGTGTTACACAGTTGAGTACTGTAGGGCGGTACCCAGTTTCAGTACTCAAAGGTAGTGCACTGTATACTGTAGGGGGTTCCGCCGGATATATAAAATAAAATCGGAGCAGATGTATTCTGCGAAACAATTACAAAATTTCAGGCTCAAATTTTCTTTTTATTAACCCGCCGTTTACAACAAGGATAGGCTAGTGCCGGGTTGTGATTATTATTGCAAGTATGGTTCGGATTCGGCAGCCTGGACTCTGATCCTTATATCAGATGTCCGCACCTGGTTTACAATACAATACAATGGTGCCTTTTTGTGTACACGCGTCAAAGAAATGCCGTCCGTGTGCAGCTCAGAAACGAAAATTTTATTAAAAGTTGTGCAATTATTGCTGTCAAACAATTATAAAAAAGATAGGATTTTTTCATTTTAGCATTCGTCAGTAAAAGCAGGTTTACATATTTGGTTAAGATGCACTTAACAACGTTTGTGCCGTTGTATGGGCGTAGCAAAAATTACTTTGGTGGTTTCCCTTGCACGTGTTAAAGAGACTACCTCATTAAACTACCGGCCACACCCAATAACCCGTTTTTTTGAAACCCAGTATAGTACAAAAATGTCTATAAATTGTTGAGTCGACCTGGACAGCCTACAGTATCAACGAACAGTACTGACCAAAAACTTCCAGTGATTCCATGCTTGATTTTTGTTTGCTAGTAACAACGACAAGTTTATATAAGCAAGATTAAGGCCATAAAAAGCAGTAATGATAATTATTTGACAGCAATAATTGCACAGCTTGTACTAAAATTTTCGTTTCTGAGCTGCACAAGGATGACATCTCTTGGAACAAAATGAGGCAACATATCAGCAATAATAATGAAAACCCAACCCAGCACTAGCGTATTTTTGTTGTGAACGACGGGTTTATGATCAGTGCAGATAAGATAAATGCGGATCCGATCAAATAACTAGAACTCTGTTGAGGGCTGCCATATTAGACTATGGTTAGATGAATTCAAAAATACAAATTCAGATTCTACGGAAAGTCAGTTTTGCATACCTTTGAATAGAAACATTTCAACTCAATCAAAAACAACGGATTCCACTACAAAATTGTTCAGTGTTTCTCAAAACCCAATTCTAATTCTTGCCTGATAGTTAAATACATTCTGGAGGAGAAGGCCAGAGCTTGATAACAGACATGCAAGGTTCAAATTTACTGCATATTTTAGCTCAGGTTTCTGGAACGGTGATTATTAGCTGTTCTGTTTCAAACACTACTTAGATTGGATATTATGACGTGCTACTTATTAATGGTTACACTGTCTGAGTTCATTTGAGTGAATACAACGATTCCAAATTTTCATTCAATTGTTAGTATTGTTGGTGTCATACCATATAAACAAAGACACGGAAAAAGTCGCATGCAAAATTCGGTATCTTTTAGAAAAAATTTGGCAAGCAAACATTGTTTGGAAAGAAAAATCTCCTTGAAAAATTCCGCCATATATGGAACTGCCGGACCAAATGGTACATGATTGTGGGTAATGTAACAAAAAGTTAACAGAAAAAAATTTACTAAATACAAAACCGTATTTAATTGTTTCCGCAGACAAATTTTTTTTTGAAATTTACAAACCAGTTGCAGAAATATTATTGGAATTCTAGAAAAACGTGTCTGCTATGTACTTGCCTTGTCTGCGGCAGTGTTTACTGGAACAGGCACAGTCTAGCGATTGTTATTTCGACGGAAACAGCATATACAGCAAACACGATGTTGATTCGGTTTTTGTTAACATTTTGTTTCTACCAAAGTGATGCGTCGATTATTGGTTGTCATAATGAACGCAAAAAACAACATAGTATTCAGTGACAATCTTCAAAATAATATTCCATTTATACAAACCGGCATGTGATTATTACAATCGCTACACTGGCAATGTAATAGCAAGACATATTTGCATTTTGTAACAATTTGTACGGTTGGTATATTTCGCTATTTCACGTGAAATCGAAGACGACCACACGCAACCTATTGGTTGTTTATGTCGTATGATTTTTTTATATTGATCATGTTTGCATAAAAAAATCCAGGTGACGTAAACAACCATTGTGTTGTGTGTACCCGGCGTTGATTTTACTGAAAATAGCCAGCTATAACTGCAGTGGCTATTCCACGGTGGCTAATTTGGTTTCATAAATTTCATAAAAAAATGATGCAAACGTCCTAGACCAAAATCTATTACAGGTTTAGAGGACAATTCTCGGTGTGTTTAAAAAAAATGATCCACTTTTAAAAAGTGATTTTTAAATAAATTCAACGGTGTTACAGGAAAGAAATTTACAATATACATTTATAATTAGTTGTTTTTATTGATTTTCTTTGTTACTGATGCTTAGGGATTTATCTGATAATTTTTAGTAAATTTTTATTTTTTGCATTAAAACGTAGTTTGTAGTAGCTCAGCTGTTTCACCAATGACTCTCCAGTTCTAAAATAACAAATGTGATTCTATACAAAGTCAGTGTAGAACTAAAAAACAATTCCACTACAACGATTGAAATATTTGTTTTTGCTTTAATAATCACGGGTGATTTAGTTTATTAAAATATTCAATCCACATATACAAAAATGCAGGCGATTATACTAAACCGGTGCTTTATTGCGTGTTGAAAGCAGGATGCAATGTATGTATTAGTGATGCAAAAATGTTTTAAAGCGTTATTAATTACCAATGCTGAAAAACTTACTGGTAACGGTAAATTTCATAAAATCAAAATTTGTCTTTATCGATGTAAATTTTTAACAAAATTTTCAAGATTGTACATGTATGATTTGCTACGAATCCATATTTATTGCTATCAACAATGATGAATGCTATATACGGAATTTACAGATGCATATGCATTACAGATGTGGTGTTACTTTGGATACATTACTTTGGATACATTAGTTTGGATAAATTTAACTTGCCCTGATAATTTGTTTCGGTGGCATAATTTGACTATTTCCCATTTTTTTGTTTTAATATTTTCAATTGCTTTCTTTTGGCGAGTTTTTGTTTCTGGACTAAGCAGAATAACGCGTTTTTGCACTACATCGCCTCTAAGTAAGCGCATATTTTCCAAACAATGCTGTTGATATTTCCAAATGGATAGTGCAAATTTACGAAACGTAATCTCCGGCCAGTTAATTTGAATAAAATCCAAATAAGCGTGAGTTGTGTGCCATTGCATAAATCCGGACAATCGAGTTTCCCCAGACGTTCTTATCATCAGGTCAACAGGGCGAATAGTGTGCACTTGAAGACACTGCTCAAGGTTATAGACATATTTTATAAAAAGGTTTTCAAGTAAAGTATACAAGTGATTTCACCGCTTAACCTGCGGGATTATTGTTTCTACTTAGGTAGGCACAACTATATATGCTCTACGCAATAGGTTGACATTTGGACTTAAATTGGACCACTTTATCGTTTAAAATCTTACACCATGTATAACTGCTACAGGGCTGTGTAAAAAATTGTATTGCTTTTATTGCACAGATGTATTTGCTAATATATCGAAATTATTAAGGTCGGAATTTTTAATAACAATAAACAAATAGTTGTTTTTAAATGCGTTATTCAATTAGGCCATAAAGTTTTCGAAAAATTTTACAGGTGTACTTTTACTACATTAAAACCGATGCAATTTGAAACTTATACAGCTCCATTCAAGTTTGTAATTAACACCATCGTATGGAACATAAAAACAACATCGGAAACTGAAAAAAACTCCACAAAAGTGGTAAACGTTCTTTATAAATTCACTTGTTTGTCAATATCTTTGCATTATTTAATTCATTTAAGTCTAGTTTACCACCATCGAAAGCAATTTCATGATAATAATAGTTAATAAAAATTTGTCTGCCGATTACCATATTGTAATAAAAGGTACAAAACGTGAGTTGTTTTTTGTAACAATTTTTGCCACGGTACGTGTCTGTCTACCTGGGCAAGTGATACCACGGCAGACGATTAATAACACAAAACTTCAGAAAATATATCATAAAAGCCGGCGTATGCTATGGTGTGCCTAAAGCCCTATTAACTCCATGCCAAAGTACACAAACTTCTGTAGAGCGATGTTATATTCCTCATGTCATGTATTGCAATATTAGGTTTGGGGTCTTCGGTTTATAAAATGAATGCTCAAAACCTTTAAATTATTTTATGTGAATATTGTGAATATTTATGTTTCCTTTTTCAATTTTGTTGTAAATAATAAAACTCATGTGCTGCAAATTTACGTTTAAAACAATGGGTTAATTTGCGTTGAACTCTTGCATTGTGAAGATTCAATAAAACCATCAAAATACAAAAAAATTTAATATTCCGTATACACGCAATTTTGACAACATTATTTTTGGAAAAACTTTTAAGTGTAAAGCGTTAGAATAAACAAACACTTCCTCCATTTTTCCAAAACTCACCGAGGTTCGTCACATAATAAGGATAATAGTAATTTGCAAAGCGCATTTGAGTCGACATGTAATTACAACCCATTATCACTATTGATGACGAATGTTCGCACGTTTGCATTTTACATGTAAATTATTTTCTTCGAATTTTAATAATATATAAATTGACTAAGTATAGTAACTAAATCGCTTTTGGGCATTGTAAACAAATTATAAATCAAACTAACAAATAGCAAAAATATTGATACTAACAACAATTTTCAACAACCATGTTGACGTTCGGATTTGTTGACTTGGATATTTATTTAGGATTGGTCGTCACTGTGAACTGTATTACACTAACCGGGCAATATTCTGCTGATATCTTTCAAAAGCCAACTTAACTTACATTTTTAAAACCGGCATCAGAAATAGAAAAACGGATTCCAATCGGAATTTTGGTCACACTTTGCAGTCTATAAGAAAAAACGTAAAGGTTCTGGAATCAATGTTGTACCACTTTCCTCCCACCTAACACTGCTCCCTGTGACTACTCTTATTAATAAAACCCGAGTGCTTAGAGAAATTCCTATATTGGGCGCGCCCACCATAAAATGTAATTTGATGACACAATTTGCACCTGGGCAAACTTGAGAGAAAATTTTGAAATGCACATTCACCCGTGCAATATCGGTATAAAGCTCAAACAGTTATTTTGAACAGGAGGATTAATTTAGTAAAGCAGTGTTTTTTGACAATTAAATTAAATGGCGTAATCAATACTGAAAATTTAACTTCAAGAAATATGCATAATACTTTATTGTTTAGGTTGTACAATTGTTGTGACAACTTAGTGGCATAGTCATTGAGTGAGCATGACTGACTGACCATAGTAGTACCCAAGTCGAGGCTGAGTGAATTCAAGTTCACTCGTCGTGTTCAAAAATTGTTTAAAGTTCGTTCAAAATTTGCCTTCCTCAGTGACAACTTAGGTTGCTTTCGCCCAGGTTGACCACTTTGCGATTGGCCATTAGGCATTTTCCAAACAATTCAGGACCGTTGTTTGTGTATGCTAAAATTCATATCAACGCCCAAATCGCATTTCCATTCGCACTATCTTTGCGTGAACAAGAAGTGGAGGCTCTGGGTGGTTTCCCAAACTGTTGTTTTGTGTAGATGTCGGTGCGCTTGTGCAAAAATATTTTGTGAGAATTGTAATAAAAAACAAAATTGGTTACAAAAAGTTGTGAATTCACATTTATTAAACATACTCAAGCATATACATACTCTTGTATTAGTTAATTCCAGTTTGGCCAAATAAAAATAAAATTTTTATCATCATTTCATTTCACTTCATCCATTACATTTTGTCATCGAAGTTTAAACTTTTGCTCTGCTATAGTCTAAAAAATTGATACACCCGTATTGTATATTTGTCAACATAATGAAACCAAATTTAATTGGAAATTCTGAAAACGGTGTTGGAATTTTACTTAAGCAAAAGCTTATATTGGCAAAAATATCGCCAAAAAAACAAACAAAATGAAGAAACAAGTGATGTTGTTGAATCCTGGACATACATAATTTTGAAATCACAAAGCACAGTTGTATTTACGCAACAATACGCAACAACAATCGAAGTCAAAAAGTTAAAAAATGGTAACTAGTTGTCTGTAATTCAATGTGGGACTAAATTGTGAGAAGTTTTTGTTACTTAGCCGGTTTCCCAGTTGCGTCAACTCAATTACTTTTATAAAAATTATACAAGACTTTCTACTAAACTATTTTACAAAACCACATGTCTAGTTATTGAATTTCTTAGTAAGATTTAACTTTGTGATAATGACTTGCTCATTACTTAGCTGAAATATAATAATACATTCTTCTTTATACTTGAGAACATCAACCTGCTGGCTCATTATATTTCCTGGTTTGATCAGTGTCAGCCAGTTTTTTGGATCCAGATGAATACTCGCTTGGGCACTTTAAATAAAGGGTGTTCAGAAACGTCCATTTCTTATAGTCATTTGGGAGTGCGCGGTTGCACAAATCATTGTAAATTGTCTTAATTACGTGTGCGCTAGTAAAAAACACGAAAAATAAGTCTGCAGCATTTAGTTAGGTTAAGCTACATGTCGTTGATCATATAAAAATTTTACAAGCAAAAGCTTTTGGCAGGTGGCTACGAAAGTTATACCCGATTTTAGATTTTATTTTAATCATGAAAAAACACAATTTCAGTTTTGCCAAACAAAAATTAGGAACAAAAATTAACTTGAATTTAAAATTTTTCATATAAACCTCTTACTTTACTGCATGCTAGGCAAGCAGTGACTGCTCACAGCGCGGCATCAAAAAGTTGACAATTAATTTTTCAAATGTGAGAAATGTTTGGAAAAATCTGATTAATGATTTTTAAACTAGTATTCAAGATTAATTCAATATGTAATCAAATTCCAATTTCAACACCACCTCCCGAAAGGATTTGTTTGTTAGTATGAAGCTGACTATTCATTTTTGGTGCATATCAAATTTAAACAGTGTTTGCTGAATTTACACTTTACATGTTTTTGTACACACTTTAATTACTTGATCGGTTTGGAGAGCCTGTAGTCATGCTTTAAACTTGTGCACTTAAAGTTTATTGTGAAAAACAGGGCAATAAAATGACGCAGTAGTCTTGAGAAATCAACAAAATTCACACACGAAGTTGGATTTAAATTTTTAACAACTTTTAACAAGTTTTAGTGTGCTGTAAAACAGCCAAAGATCTCGCAGATTAAAAGTTTTGGTTTACGTCAAAAACCGCATTTGGTTGCGCAAAAACCGCAAAAAGGTTGCAAAAAAGACTGCGCCAAACAAATAATTATACTTTTTAGCTTTTAGGTTAATTATTTTGTCAAAAATATACCGGCTAAAACTAAAAGATTGGCATATAAAAATAACTCCAAAATTATTTTTGGCCGCATACTCCCTGACGACAAAAACTAAACGTAAATGCAGTTTAATAGCACGATGATTGTTTTTTTTCGGTCACACGTCTTCCACATTAACCATGTTTCAAAATACCATAACCACTAGTTAGCATTTAGCAATGAGTTGATGTAGATTTTTAACGCCGTTGCAAAAAACAAAATTTTTAAGAGCGAAAAAATATTAAGTAGTGTATAAAAATCTCAGTTATTAACCCGGCAAATATTTGAAACATTTATTCCCTGTTTATAACGGTATATGATCTACAACATTTCATTCTATTTGTCGATTTATAATTTGATAATGTAAAACCGAATATTAATTAATTGCACTTAACGTTTGACAACTTTACTTGATTTTGAATAAAACTGCACTAATGCTTAAAAATTCAATTATCTTATGCTGGATAGTGGTTTTGTATGTATGTAAAAATATTTGATTTGTTTGTAAAATGTTTGAAGTTTTATACACTAATTTGTTAAGGTTTTTTATTTCAATTGACTACGTATGTTTTCGGATGTTCATGCATCGTAATCTTGTTTACCAAAAACTAAACGAAACACGCTAACAAAATCAGTTTTACTGATCGTACCAATAATTCTAAATAAGCAAAACATCTCAAAAACTTGATTGTTTGGATTCTGAGAATTTACACAGTTTGTTCCAATAATTTTGCAGCAACATTATGCATTATTTGGCAGATTCCACAGAATCGGTATGAGTTTTCTTGAGTAGAAGATTGAAAAGTTATTGTTCAGATACAAAGTTTTTTAAAAAACCAGTATGGCCCAAACTCTGACCAGTTTTCTATCACCATTTACAAAAACTTATACCACTACATATAGACGTGCAATCAATTTGTAAAGAAGCCATTTTATTTCGTTTCAATTCAAATTGCAAGGTTCAAACTTTCAAAATACAATCAAACAATGTAAGTTTACTCCGGTCTGAAACTGCAAAATAATTGACATTATTTAAGTTTCTCCAAGAAAAATGCTTTAATTTTTATATTAGATATTTAAAGTTAGCAACTAGAAACACTGTGAAATGTATTAAATTCTCCGGTCGCTATTGACTGAACTGAAGTGAATAGTGCATAGCAAATTCATTTTTTTAGATGTGAAACTTTTTTTATGCTGGGGTTGTGTTTCATAGTAGAGTATAGCTTATTTGATTTTTTGGTGACCTTCATCCACAAATTTATTTTTAAAATTTATCATGGACCCTTCTGAATAAATTGCAACCGTCAGCACTAAAAATTCAAGTGATTCAATGACGGCCAAAATGCTATGAATCTTTTAGTAACAAAAAGCTTATACGGGATTGCCGTTTATTTTTTAAAAATATTGCGCAAGTAATATAAATAATTCTTAAGTAGTAATGGCAGTGTTCCGAAACGTTCCGGAACAGACAGAAACGTTCCGTTCCAAGGAAAAGTGTTCCAATGGAACAGAAAAGACGTTCCGTTCCAACCAAAAGTGTTCCAACTCCGTTTCGTTCCACGTCTTGGAACGAAATGGAACGTTCCATTCCGTTCCATCGGAGTTTTAACTTGAAACATGCAGAAATCAGCAAATTTGTGCGTGATTTCGCATTTGTTATGCACGAATTTAACTTTTCATGCAAAAATTGTTAAATTGTGCAACAAAGCCCAAACCCTGGTGTTGCTGGTGATAACGAACTCACAAAACTACCAAAATTCAGGTTTATTTTCTGGTAGTTCTTCAACACAGTAGGAAATGACACTAATATTTGCTAGTTTTATCCGTACATTAGCATTGTGATGCATAAGTTAATGATTTTAAACAATTCAAACACCTTTTGTATGAAAAGTTAGTTAAACGTCACTAAAGCGTTTAGGATTAGTACAATATAAAATGCAACGAATTTGGAACGTTTCGAAACGTTTATTTCGTTCCGTTCCAACCCTTGGAACGTTCCAAACCGTTCCGTTCCAAAAAATTTCGTTTCACACAAAAGACTGAAACGCGTTTCAAAACGGAACGAATAAACGTTTCGGAACGTTCCAAATGTGGAACACTGCCATTACTATTCCTAAGCACTTGCTCTTTCAACTTTGCAAACTTTTAAACACAAGAAAATTCATATTAGAACTTGTTTATCTGTTGCTTAATTGATAAACCTCGGTTAACATATACGTAAAAAAGCGGAGTTGAACATTAATAAATACACTTAACAGAACCTTTGACCTCTTCAGCGTTTATTGTTTTTTTTAAATGTAAATAGTTAATATCGCAAGTTTTAATATGGTCAGCTAGAATACATTAGTCTGACAAGTAAAGTCAAGGACTTGGTTAACCGCTTAAGTATTTAGACTTGGTGGTTTTCAAGTATTCTGTCAATGCCGAAACACTGTAATGTCTGAAAGTTTGTTAGAGCACTTCAACAAAATCCTAATTTCTATTGTCTATCAGTTGCAAACATATTTGTTTTTGAATGTTTGTTGTAATAAAGCAGCAAGTTGAAAACATCACAAATTTGTAAAGCGTATTATTTTATTAAAATAGTTTTACATTAAATCAACCATTATATTAGCATAGTAATCTGTATTCAGGTGGCAAATTATCACCAGAATGGCAGTAATAACTTTATCAGAATTTAACAAAAGCGTGTTAATATTGATTAAATGCCCGCATGACATGTGGGAGTTTACCGGTGAAATGTGGTTTACATTGAAGTATGGCAAAAGGGCATTTGCCACACTTCATTATTTTAGCATGTAAAACAAACTCACGGCCAAGTGTATCGCTCGGTGTTTGATCCAATTGTGTATCGATTATGTGTGTGCAAATAAGCTAATGCGGTTTTTGTCCATAAAATTTTGCATGCGGTTTTTGACGTAACACAAAAAAATAAGATATCCGTGCTTTTGTTTTCAATATTATTTCAATTTTAAGTTATTTGCCTTCCTAATATTAGTAAAAAGAGGATTTTGCAACATAAATGGTATAAAAAATTTGCACAACCCCGATAATGTGTTGTCAGTTTATTTTTGCCTACCATCATTGGCATTACGGAAACCTGGCAGTACAAGTTCAATCGCTCTTCCGAGTAATTTATCGAAGTAGAAAGCTATTGTTAGTCAAGCCATCAAAATTAAGCAAAAACGTTGACGTAAAAATGGAATAATGTTGCTCACGATAACTCATTTCACGTCAGTTAAGTAATAGAAATTTTAGTTTTGGAACGTTTCTAAATTCATGGAAACTTTGGGAAAAACTTTTCTTATTGCCTGTGTGTACATTTCTCCAAACAAAGAAATTAAGCAAAGTGATTCATAATGCCACATTAAATCAGGATGTTGGTGTAATCTTTGATGGTGATTTTGAGGCTACAGATACAATCGGGGAAGGAAACAACTCTGGCGTTAAACTAAATGACAATCTTTCAGGCATTTGACTGTCCAGAGACAATACCACCAGTACCAAACCTCGAACAATGTTGCAAATGTTAGATTTGTCAAGCCATTTAGTGCTTAACGGAAAATGCAGGTTTCATGCAAGCGGCAAAATTACCTACACTTCAATTGATGGGTGCAATATTATTGACCGTGTCTGTGCGGTTTCAAACAATGTGAAGTGCGTGGAAAACTTGATGTTGATTTTTTTCATGATTAATAAAATAATGCCAAGTACACCATGACACCAACCAACTTTGAAAAAATTCGTACCGAAAAGTAAGTTTTGGTTTCAAAAAATTAGCATTTGAATATACATGCAATGTTTACAATGGATTCAGCGTCAAACCATTGGTCCAATCGCCATGCATAATATATGCTAAAAACGCAATAAAATCAGCAGCCATGAAAGCCGGGATGATTCAATCAGCGAATATTCACTACAAGGTGATTGATCAATCCATGTCTGAACCAACCGTGGTTTGACGAGAATTGCCGTTTTTATTGTCGTGTTTTGCAGCAAACTCGAAAAAACTAAAGCAAACGGACTTTCTTCAGAATCTTTAAATTTGTTTATCACAGCAAGAACAAACTATCAATTTTTGTATAAAAAAAAGATTTTTTTTTCTAATTTATTTTTCTAAATCTATACAAATAGCAACGATCAACAAAAACTTTGGGCCTGATGCCATCAAAAATAAATTCCTGAAATTTCTTTCACAAACATAGTTATTTGCAAAATGTTAAACTCCTTTTTCAATAATAAAGTCGTTGACAATAAGATTAAAATGCAATAAAAAAAGACCCGAATAACCCTATAAACTATAATTGAATATCACTAATTTAAGCGCTGCTGAAAACGTTTACAAGTATCATACTTGCCGGATGAGAATAATAGTCCACTGACAGTGAGATCTTCTGGGGCAGGCTGGTTTCCGTAAACAAAAAAACCTGGACGAATTTTTAATTCGCAAATTTATAACCAAATATAATTAGTTTGGTATACGTGTTTTGTATTCCCATTTTTGTTGAAAACCTCCGACTATCAGTAGAATTTGTTTTAAACAAAAAATAAAATACACGTAAATCCCGTACGTATGCCTGCATTCTCGTAACAAAAAAACATTATGGCAGCAAACTATAGGTTTTTTTCATGCTTTTACAATTTCTTAATTTCCAACCCAATTGTTTCGTTGCTATTTCGTTTCGTCGTTCGTTGTTTCGTTTCGTTGAAATTGTTTAGCAATCAATACTGAAGAAATGTAAAAACTGGTGAGTCCATTGTTTTGCGGTTCAGGAACGACCCACACAAACAGGCAAGCAATTTCTTAATTACTTGAAATCCGTCGCGATTCCGACAGTTTCAGGTTTACATGTTACTCAGTGGGTGGTGATTTTAAGTAAAAATGTCTGAGCAAACACAGTTTGTGTGACGGCCATTGGAATCTAGCCATTCTTATAATTTTTGTTGTGGATAGCGTAATTGTCAATTAGTTTTAGGTAAAATGCCCGTGTTAACCAAATTATCATTCAATAAAAAAACACAACCCAAATTACTTTGTACGCTGGAAATATAGGGTTTCATTTTTTACGCCATGTGCTAATAATTGAATATTTTGGAATAGATAAAAACACATTAACCTGCTTTTACAAATAAGTTGGATCCTTTTTCTAACAAGACAATTTTTTTCGGAATTATGTATCAAGTGCATCAACGCGTGCAATTTCGTGCAAAAAATGTAACCTTCCGTTTGCTTTAAATTTCAAATTAACTACTGCTTTTACTATAATAACAATATTTACCGGTTTATACAATGTCAAATATAGACTATATTGAGTTTATAATGAAAGACGGTGGTATTTCCGGAGCATTTGAAAACTAGACTGAAAGTAAAAATTATACTAGAAAGTAAGAATATATTTGACAATTAGACATATTTAAGAAAACTGATTCACTAAAAAATTATACAAAAACAACATGCTAACAATAAAAAAAGTACTGTAAAAAATAATAACAATTATATACTGGCAAATTTGAGTACGATAAAAGGATTAAGCAACCAATGTCAATAGTTGATATTTAACTGTTATATAATTTAAAAATCCTGTTTAGAATTTTTCACAAAAGTTTTGTACAGTTATTAAAATTTCACTTATAAAATTCCAGGCGGTTAGTAATAAAAAACAAAACCTTACTTGCAGGGTTAGTATTTATTACTAACATATTGTATTAAATTTCAAAGCCATGCTTAATTTTAGACAACAAAAAATCGTTCTGGCCACAACGTGACCAAAACTCAAAACCTATAATAATTTGTCAGAAACTTTGCTTCTCACCAAAATGCCATAATTTAACAAATGTCTCCCAGCTCAAAGTTTGTATCCTCCCGCTTATTACCTTCAAAAACGTATCTCCCTACCTCCCACAAAAAAAAAATCCATATCCTACGGGAAACAATGTCAATTTTTCTGCGTCCTTATCCCCTTGCCAAAATTTTGTCGAAAATATCTCAAGTTCATCTAGTTTTCCCGCCGCCAAAAATTTGCTGAGAAATATCCCGGGTCTTTATACTTCCAAAAATGGTCTAATATATCCCGGGTCCGTATCCAGCAAAAAAAAATCTTGTCGAAAAAATCACGGGTTAGTATTTCTGGGCTGAAAAAATGGTTTGATGATAAAAAAAATTTCGGCCAACATTTATCGAAATGGAAACAATTTTCTCTCTCTGCTTGTTACTGCGACAGCTTGTTATTTCAACCGGGTATACATACGTGGCATCTGTGGAGTAAAATTAGAAGTGATTAAATTAGATGCATATTCAAAAATCATAAAATTGACCTGAAGAGAATAAATTAATTACAAGAACACAAGAAACTATAGTTTTTAGATTCATCGGAAGTTTTTTTCAATGGCATAGTAACAAACCGATAAAACTATAAAAATATTGATGCTTGTACATTAATATATAGTTCAATGTTAAACGCGGTGTACGATATTGAATTAAGGATTATATTACAAAATACCAAAATTGAAGGCCGCTGGGGCTAATAAAATTTTGTAAATAGAATCAAGTTTAAAAACGCTACTAATAATTAAAGAAACATTTTTTATGTTATTACCACACATAACTATTAGCATTTATTGAAATTTTAATTTAAAATCAATGAAATTTGGGTTGATATATTTTTGATATTGTTGTTTATATATAAATGACGTGGGTAATGCCTGTATTATTTATTGTGCCAAAACGCGTATTGACTAGACGGACAGTCTCCAGAACGGCAGAAATATTTCGTCGAAATAAACATTACTGAAATAACTTTGTGAAGCTGGTAGAGACAGTGTGTGTGTGTACTTGTTTTTATTAACTCTTTCATGTTTAAACTCAGATGCAACTTTTATCAAGTAGACAGGGTACTCTATTTTTGCTTAAGCTTTTTTGAAGCTCATTAAGCAAATGTTTTTATATCTAGATATAAATTCTACGACGTTCGTGCAATTATCAGTGTGTGAAATAATTTTTTTATGGCATAGAATTCTAACACAGCTAAATAAAAATATGCATCAATACGCGTTGTTTTTGCATCTAAAATTTTTTGGCAGCCTTAATATGTTTCCCAACAATATTATATAAAAACGTTGAACTAGACTAACGTCTTCAGTTTTTTTTAAGCCAGTAGAAGTAAACTGTGCCACAAAAATGTTCTCCAACATTGCAAACTGGGCAAACAAAACAGCGGAGGATTTCGCTATGCGAGTTTTAATGCAAGGTCCCATTCCGAAACATATTGCATTTATACTGGACGGGTACGTGTTTAATCTGATTGAAGCAAATTCCAATATCACTCATTAGTATCAATATCACCTTTTACTTTAACGCAGAAATCGTCGATATGCCAAAAAAAAGGGTTGGGGTCATGTCAGTGAAGGTCACCGTGCTGGGCAAGACTATTATTTATTGGTGTATCAACATTAAAAACGTATTATTGTTGAATTTGCATTTCCTATACAGTTACCTTAAAATGGAAGAAATCGTAGATTACTGTATCAAGCTCGGAGTAAAGGAGGTAACTGGATTCTTTTTTAGCATCGAGAACTTCAAGCGTCCACAGGACGAAGTTAACGTCCTCATGGAGTTAATGGAAGAATTTCTTCCTAATTATGTGTAAGATTTTTAGTTATTCATTTTATTCTAAGGTTGCCGATTACGCATTTGTATTTTAGTATTGAATACTTTCAGGAAAAATTTGCATCCCCGAGGTGCTCGCATCGAAGTGATCGGGAATTGGCCAACCACAGTTCCCGATCGTCTTAAACCTATACTTGCAAACGCCATGTTGACAACAAAAAATAATGATAAAATCAAATTGAACCTGGCGTTTTCCTACACTGGTAAAAATTAATAAACAAGCTACACTAATTTAAAACTTAATAATCTGCACGTTTTGTCACGGTAAATTTTTCTAGCAGCTCGTAATGAAATTGCGACGGGTGTGATGGCCCTGGTGACAAATGTGCGAAAAGGATTGTTAAACGTGTCCGATATTGATGAAAATACTTTGGAACAAATTTATCGGCTTAGTCCAAGCCTGCCCGTAGACTTATTACTGAGGACCTCAGGGGAAACCAGATTGTCTGACTTTCTTTTGTGGCAATCTACTGAAGCATTTTTAGATTTCATTGATATTGAATGGCCAGCAATGAAATATTTTGATTTTGCTTTGTCCATTGTGAGATACCAGCGACATATCCTGTTAAGAAGAAAAGTTTGTATAATTTTACTTTACCAGATATGTACTAAAGAAAAATATTCGTGAAACTAATTTTTAATTCCTTTGAATCCAAAGGGCTTAACAAAACTAGAAAACCCCGGTTCGGTTGTGGATTCAGAAGCAGAAAACAGAAAAAAACAAGCAATAAATTTTGTCAGAGCCGAAACGTGGATGACATTGGAAGCATTTAATTGTTCTTAGATGGCAGTTCAAATTATAACCGACAAACAAGACCCCGCTGTTTTTTAGGATGAACGTCACAATCAAACACAATAGGAAATGTAATTCGGAGTGAACCGAGCACTGTTCATCGCTATTGAAAAAATTGCAAATTGTAGTAACAAAAATGTTGGATATTACACAAAATATTACACTATAAAACAACATTAAATATATTCTAATTGACCTTTGGATATTTTGTAAAAATCACTATTCATGTGTCCTAAAATGTGTACATTATTTGGATTTATTCAGCTAACAATGATTCCGCTGGGTAGCATTTAGGGTGCACTAGCAATAAAATTTTGTAGTGCTGATTAAAACAAAAGCACCACTGAGATTTGCAAGTACCGTTCAATACTCCTAAATTAAGAATTGTATCAATACCATTGCCATATATTTTTGCTTTCTTATGTTGGGTTGTTTTGGCACTGATTTGGAAACACCAAAATTGTTCCTCAGTATGACTTGTACAGGTGGAAAAATGCTATGCAGAATCGCCCAGTGACAGATTTAATTTCGAATGCCCACCGTCGAGGTGGTGAACCGGAGTAGAAGCCAGCCTTATTTACGCTTTGTCTGCGCGCAATATTGTGTTGCGCTTTCACACTTTGAAATAAGTAACTTAATGTTTCACCGATTAACGCGAGCTCGCAAACTTTTGAGTTGTGGTTATATAGTGGTTTGAAAACTACTCAATTACGAAGTGTAAAAAGAGTTAGTTCACCAATTCGCGGGTGGCTTTTTGGGATTAGTTTTGTCGCTGGATGATTATACATAGCCTGTTTTGTTTGTTGGCAATACAACATTCGTTTTGATTTTCCACTAGTACATTATGGTTATTACTACCATTGCTACAAGTCCATACCATTGCTACAATTTTACACGCTTTGATTTACATAGTCATTGCATGACATGTGACATGACGTGATACGAATTCTTTTCCATGATATTTGTTTTGTTTTGTACATGCATTTTGTCATGTGTTAGACTCCGTTCTAAGTAAGGTTGACTCGATGTAAATTAGTTAATATTCGTAATGCTTATTATTAGTAAAATTTAAAGATAAACTTCATGAACGATGTAAATGAATGACTATATGAATTGATGAATGTCTTGGACACGCGAACTTTTCCATGCCTTTCTTCTCTAACGCACATTTTAATTAAAAAAACGTGTGGGTTTCCAGACCAGTATGCCTGGACATTTAATCCAAGACGACACACTTGATCTGGCTTTCGTATAATAAACCACTCTCTTTATTTGCTTGTAAATATCCCTCACACAGTTACACTGGGGCAACATGAAACAAACAAAGACTTGCATCAACTAATAATATAATATGCCTAACCCTCAACTGAACGCACACCACGATAAAACACCAACATTACTCACTAACACAAGAGTTTTTTATATGACATTCCATAAATCACAACATGATCGTGTAAAGTTGTGCTGAATTCTTACACGTTTGGGAACAATTTTTTACTTAAAGAAATTAATTCACCAAAAAATCCAAATATATTACATGTATAAATTACGTATTTGGTTCAAATACAATTTGAAACCATGCGCTACCATATCTTTATCAACATACGCCATCCCAGCGACATGACTTCGGTTAACATAAAATGATCATGGCATAACAAATACAGACATAACATACAATTTGGGAAGCACCAGACTATGAACGCTATTAGTGGCTTTTGGTTACTCAACCAAAGAGTATGGTTTTTGTATAGTAAGGAGAGAGATGACGTAAACAAGAGAGTGTAGCTCTCTTTGCACCGCCCTACAACCAATCGGTGTCTAAACACCTGCTCGTTTGACCAATAAGAAACTATCCACTTTCTGGAAAACAATAGGATCATAGAGTATGGGGCAATCTGAGGCGCGCCACGTTTTTACCATTACGTCATCTCTTTCCTTACTATACAAAAAACCATACTCTTTGTTACTCAACCAAACTAAATGTCCACTAAACAATAAACGCGTTAAGAATTTACTTTATTCCGGAATATAGTGTGCGCAAACGAAGGTAAGACGGTATTTTGCATTTATGGAAACTCAACATTTAGTTTATTTTATTGACAACTAATATTTTTCTTATGCAAGGGTTTTGGTCTAGGTTGGTCTACGACGTATATGGCTTTGCATTAGGGGTACCAATTTCGCCATATAAATAATCAATCCAACACCGCGTTTCTCAGGTACGGGGAATGTTATGATTTCCCCAAATTAACATGGGCGCTTATAGGAAATAATGAACTTACCGCTTAATTAATTCACGGCTAATCTGGGTGTAACAGAAATTACGACACAGAGTTTTGGTTGACTGATAACCTTCTGTGGTAGGAACTTTTTTACATGCATACTGAGCTTCCTTTTGACAGTGCAAAACGTCTTAAAACAGGTTAAATCCAAATTGTGGGCTGATTTGGCTGACTTTTCGCGGAAAATGTAAACACTTGCTACCGCAAAAAGTCTGTCAATCTCAGGCGACGATTTTTGTTTAAATTTTTTTAAAGTCGTTAAAAATAAATTGTCGTTTCGCACAATCAAAGGGAGGCTCACTAAATATTCCTAATATACACTGGGATTACTTTTTAGGTTAGTTGACTGTGGAAAAAATATACTGTAAACTGTACAATAAAATAATGTATGAATTACTTTGATCAACTGGTGAAGCATAACCAACTGTTCTGGGAAAATGTTTTAGGTTGCATTACGAGTCTTATGAAAACAAAAGCCAAAAACGGTGGCAATCAGCGTTTGTTCCACCTTGGTATAACTGGCGGATACCTCTGCATGTAAAAAAAACTGTTTAAAAGCGTACAATTATTCAGAGGTTTTGGAACAACTAAAACGATATATGCGTCAATCACATTCCACTGATGAGTGGCATTTGGTGTTTTTTATAAAATTGAGAGCGTCTTTGGTGACCTACTTTGCATATTCAATATCATAAAAATTCCTGCATCTGTCTTGTAGAAACAAAAAAAGTCAATTATTCCAAAGTTTCGGAACAGAGTGTATGCTTAAAATATATAGTAAATAAGTAATGGCATAGTATCATCAGTTAGAAATTTCAATAATTTGGAATTGCGTTTTTAGAAACCAAGCCATGTAATACGCAAAGACCAATGCAAAAAATACGGTGAAAAAAGCCTTATCACTACATAATTGACGTCATTGTAAGTAATTATTTAAGGCTTTCCAATTAATGTAGTACACAATACCTCGCCATTTTTTCTCATGCATCTCATTAAATTTAATCAAAATACTTTTTCAAGGTTTTACATTGAAAGTTGAAATAAAGTCTGAATATTCGTGACTGCGTTTTCAGTATGTGCCCATACTGAAAATTGCTATAAAAGCAACAGAAAAACCAGTTTTTCTATGACATCGCTAAGCTGGATTTTTTAAAACTGGCTGAAATACACATTCCCACGATTTAAATCAAAACTTCACCATCAGGGTTGAAATTTTTTTTGCTGCCAGTGAATTGTAATACTAAAGTAAAAAAAGTGGTTTACTTTTTCACGAAAGAAAAAAAAACATGATAACTAGATTTCAGGCATTCAATTCCAGAAATACAAGTTCGCACAGAAGCGGTTCTCATTACAAGGCCACCCAACTTCTTATATACGTATATCTTTTACGTAAAACGTAAATTTCTCAAACGTTCTTACAAATGATTGTGGTTTTCACATTTAGGTAGATTTAATTTGACGTGTAACTGGAAGGTTCTGTACAACTTTAGAAAACGTATTAATATAGTAATATGCGTAATAACAAAATCAAATGCAAGTTTGGTTAGATGTTTTATTAAATTACACTTTCAACAACGCTGAACAGCTTTGCTACTAAGCAATGTACTATTAAAAACTTGAAACGAGAAATGACACCCTTTGATTAAATTTATAAAACCATTTTTCTTAAAACCACTTCGGTGATTTTAGACAATTTTTAGTTACAAAATTTTATTATTAATTTGGAATGTTACAACAGTAATTAAGTATTTATGCCAAATACTTTTTTGCTTAAAAATTGCTGAAAATTTGCAGGATTCCAGAATTTGATTGGGGAAATTTAAACTTAAAAAATTCAGATTTGTTTTATGCACGTGGTTCAAGATATAATGTGCTCCCAATTACCAAGAAATCAGATGCATTTATGAAAACAACTCAAGAATGGGCAAATATAAGACCGAGATATTTTAACAGTAATTGGACATTTATAATACCATTCTATTGCAACAATATCAGCCATCAACGATTAGTCCAGAGTTTGTAATATTTAAACTGATTTTCATGAAAATCCGGTGTTCAAAAACCAAGGAATCAGTACTTTATATTCTATGCTTGCAAGCTATTAATTTAATGGGTTCATTGTAACGAAAGCATTATATTGTCAATCCTTTAAACGTTTTCGGTCTCAATATGCCGACTGACGCGCATTTGACTAGATTTCCACTTGTAGAAGTTGAAATGCTTAATCAGCGCAATCAGTAGGAGCATAAAAATGCAAAAATTTTGGGAACATCCCAACAAACGTGCAACCCTAATTCAAATCCTGGATGACGTTCGAAGTGTTGGATATAAAAAAACCATCGGCTGATCACAAAATTATTGTAATCATTATACATTCCCTGAGAAAAATTCAAGAACAACTCTTATACAATATGCAAAAAATCATTGGTTCACAACTTTTTCGAGTGATTGGCATTGAAATGCGTACGAGTTTTTGACTGGTTTTCACGGAGCCTTGATTAGTATCCAATTGTGGATTTTTGAAACAGGTGTAGAAAGAGATTTTACGTGCCAGAGCGACAAAATTAGCGCAAACGATAATTTCTCACACTTGTCATTGACCAGTGGAGCAAAATTGTGTCTGCGCTTCTTAGAAAACCGAATCAATTCATGTAACGTTTTATGTACTCCGTTGTCAAATGTAGTGTACACACACTTGTAAAAGTTGCTCATCTCGGATAGGATTTGGTAAAATTTGTTATAATGGACACTAATTCCTTGGTTTTGAACACCGAGTTTTAATAAAAAAATCACTTTAATTATTACAAACTTTGGACATTAGGTGGTGATGGCTGATATTGTTGCAATAGAATAATATTATAAATGTCCAGTTACTGTTGAAATATCTCGGTCTAATATTTGCCCATTCTTGAGTTATCGTCATAAATGCATCTGGTTCTTTGGTTTTTGGATGCACTGTAGACCAAAAAGCCGTAAAAATATATTTTCTGGTTTTTGCTGAAAATTAGCAGAATAATAGAATTGGATGCCCAAAAGACATGTATTATATTTGCATACCTTTCTAATGCATGCGTTTTGAGACATGAACTAAAATGCGCCAAAGTTATTTTTTGCCAGTTTTAAATGAAAATTGGCAGGATTATAAATTTTGCTGCGGAGAATACAAATATTAAATTGCGTTTTTTCACGCACGCGAAGTAAAAAATTAAAGTAATTGTTTAAAAAACAAAAGCAGAAAGCAAATTCTACCAGCTAGGTCTAGTTTTAATGCGCGATCATGGTGACTGATTAATAAATACGGTTGGGCCGGCAAATGGAACCTCATCAGATCAGATCCAAAGGAAATTTTTATTTTTGGCATTAGGTTGAAATATTGATTTTGTAAACACTGTTAACTGGACTGCTAAAATCGTAAAAAATTTAGTTTTTAATCAATGGTATAGAAATGTATGTGATTTATATTTAACATATGCACTTTTCGGAAAAATGAAGCGGAAAGTGGAAGCATGCACATACTACATCGGAAAAACGACCTTGATCATAGAAGTATAAAATGCACATGTACTCTGCAAATTTTTTGTAGTGTGCCACCACACATTTTGTTGCTAAATTCTTTCTTGCTGATTCTACTGACAAGCATTGAAATCTACCTGTATTACAGCATTCACCAACTGACGTTTACACAGCCAGGAACATCCTGATAAAATCGGCATACCATCGAACCAGACATGCTGTCCTTTTTGAGTGACGTGTTATATTCGTTGACAATTTTACTTGTCAGAGTAATCAAACGGATAGAATTGCTGCTTCTCTTACCGTTTACCTCCGTGCTTGAAAATTTCATTCGGGATTTGTATAAGGAAGCAGGAGTCGTATTTCACAGGACGGATGACTCCTTTCGCAGCTGGACAAAAGAAAATGAGCGCGAGATCTTAAACAAGTTCCCTACCTACGACAGGGTGATTCACTTAAAAGTGAATTCAAAGTATTTCTTCGCAAAATTGGCAAACGATACTCTGGTAGGCTTAGGGCGAGGGTTTATGGAAAAAGAGTGGGAGTTGCTGGGCCCACTTGACGACTTTCATGAAATGATATACAGGTGTCTGAGGCTTGAGAAATTAGTAAAGTATATCCACAACCCCTGGGCAAAATTTCTCAACTACCTCGAATTCAACCTCTTCAATACACACCAGAGAAAAAATATGTTTACCGAAGTAAACCAGCACTACAACTTGGGCAACGATCTGTTCCAAATTTTCCTTGATCCGTTGATGCAGTACTCAAACGCCTACTGGGGTCGGGGCGCAAAAAGCCTTGATGAGGCTCAGTTACAAAAGCTCGAACTGATCGCCCAAAAGCTCGACTTGAAGCCTGGGATGAAGGTATTGGAAATAGGATGTGGTTGGGGAATGTTGTCCAAGTTCCTGGCTGAACGGCACGGAGTGGATTGCGTTGGTCTAACAATATCCAAAGAAGGAGCTGCCTTTGGTAGAAAGGTTTGTGCAGGACTTCCTGTTGAGATAAGGGTGCAAGACTACCGAGACATCGACGAAAAGTTTGATAGAGTGGTCAGCATTGAAATGATCGAGCATGCGGGCTGTCACAATTATCACGATTTTTTTAAGGTAATCAAAAAAAATTCATATTTTCATTATACAAAATTACAAAACGGGTATTAGCATTGATTCGCTTTTCCAGGTTGCACACCGATGCTTGAAAAATGATGGACTACTACTAATTCAGTTTAGTACTTGGAGCCAAGATAAAATCACCCCATTTCGGAATCACAGTTGGTTGCACGAATACGTTTTCCCTCACCTCAACTTTCCGTTTCTCTGGGAAATGTCGAAAGAATCTTCAGACCTGTTCCGTATTGAAGATTTCCACAATATTACACCCGGTTTTTACAAAGTCTTTTTAGAATGGCAGGAAAAGTTAGTGAAACGCAAAGACGAGGTTGTTAGTAAATACGGTGAGACATTTTACCGCATGTTTCTTGTGTACTTTAGTGTATCAATTGGTGTTTCCAAGTCTGGGTTGGGGCAAAGTTGGCAAATTGCTTATTCCAAAGGCGGCATGCCAAATTCTTACAAGCCTGTCAGGTAAACATGTGAAAATGTGCAATTTTGTTGATAATCATGAAAACGTCCACTTAACCGTATATTCGCAAATATTGGTCAATCATCTGCATTTACATCCTTTCTTATTTGTTTCTTATTAGTATTAAAATTATATATAAGCAAAAAATATTCTACTATGTAAATTTAAATCGGTTAATATTTTCTAAAAGTAAGTAAGTAATATCTTCTATTTGAATACTTAAATGTTTTTGGAGTTCGTAACACTTCGAATTATTTGGTTTTAATAAATAAAAACTGACCATTGTTTTATGCAAACTATTTAGTCACATTTTTTGCATTACAAGTAAATAATCATTTCACGTTATTTTCATAATAAATTAAACAAATTTTAACCCACTGTGTTTAAGTAAACACCCGTAAGTAATCGTAAGCACGGCATTACTGTCGTTTTTAGTTTTGAACTATGCGCGCTCAAACCAAATCAGATTATGAATACGACGCACATATATTTTTTGCATTAAACGTCATTCTTGAATAACCCTTTAGGTGTGGTACATAAATTTCGAGGATTCTCTCTGACACTAATAAACAAATTAAGTGCCAGCCGACAGGCAGAATTTGACATCAATTTTATATAATTATCAAATGAAAACAAATAAAGACCAGCTACCAAGCCACACCGAGGTACAAAAACATTGCTCTTATCCTTTTGTAATACAAATGCAAAGTACACTGTATGATAAAACACAAACCAAAAAGTTCAACAATTGAATTGTCATATACATGATTTGGAGATATCATGTATCGCGCACTGCCAAATCCTAAATAAATGTGCAGTGGCTTTTTTTGGTTTGACCGTAGTCAGGCACCACTGTTCGGTTCGGGTGTAAGAAAACATCCGGCGCTCAATTCCCGGCAAACCAACTTCCGGTGCTCAACACCCTGCCGCTCAACTCCCGGCGGTCTCAATTCCCGGCGGTTTCAATTCCCGGCGGTTTCAATTCCCGGCGGTTTCAATTCCCGGCGGTCTCAATTCCCGGCGGTCTCAATTCCCGGAGGTCTCAATTCCCGGAGGTTTCAATTCCCGGCGGTCTCAATTCCCGGCGGTCTCAATTCCCGGCGGTCTCAATTCCCGGAGGTCTCAATTCCCGGCAGTCTCAACTCCCGGCGACCTCAAATAGGATATGTTTACATTATCTAGTGGCTTGAATGAATGCGGAATTTTGCTTCATTCAAGGTTTTGTTTAAATACTAGTAGATTTTAACTACAGACGACAATATACATTTATGCATTAGTTTATAAAAAGCGTTTATAATAATTGTTACTAATAATTTCCAAGACGGATGAAAAAGCATGAGCAATGCCGGTTTGTCTTTTGATGAGTTCGAGACTTTGGGTTTGAAAATGAAATCACGAAAGAAACGCCTTTTATAAACTAATGCATGAAAGTATAATGTCGTCTGTAGTTGAAATCTACTAGATTAAAAAAACTGAATGAAGCAAGATTAGGCATTCATTCAAACCACTAGATAAAGTAAACATATCCTATTTGAGCTCGCCGGGAGTTGAGACCGCCGGGAATTGAGCCGCAGGGTGTTGAGGCCACCGGGAAGTGAGACAACCGGGAGTTGAGCGGCAGAAAGTTGATCGCCGGGAGTTGGTTCGCCGGGAATTGAGCGCCGGAAGTTTTCCGGTTCCCGTTTGGTTCACTCTCACCATTCTCACAGCAACCATATGTTAGGTTAGATTAAGTTTTCAGTATTGGTGAGCATGTTAAAAATAAAACATTTCATGGACACTTTGGACACTTACAGTCAAAAAAGAGGTGTACGCAAATAGCAAATTTTGCAAAAAAAATAAGTTTGGGAGTCTTCATTTTTTTATAATTATTTAATTAACTACGTGATACCTAATTGTCGCCAATAAAAATTTCACGAATTTTGTCCGTTTTTCTCCATATCTTTTACTTTAAATTTCTCGATTATTTTGTCTCGTTTTAAACCAATTTCCACGGTGAGTCATCCCTATAAATTTTGAGCGAATTTGTTTTGGAATTTTTCTGGGGCTTGTTTATTAATCGGAATACTAAATGCGCGTTTTAAAAAATGCAGATTAGGCAACTACTTTTGAAATCATTGGTTGTAATAATTGTGCGGATTTCAACAAAAACGTATAAACATGTTATCACTCGCAAAGTAGCTTAAACTTCCACTACACCCGTGGACAAAACTGACGTTATAAACGTTTCAAAACATTTGAGAATTACAAACAATGAATTCGTTGTACCTATAGAACCTTGTATTTGTTTTACTTACTATACAAAATTTTTAACAAATCTAGTAAAAAAATGGTGCTTTCCATCACCTTGATTTAACGAAAGGCCTCTAAGAGAGTTTAAATTTGCACCTTCCCTGTGATTAGCGGACTGTTAACGATTTGCAGTGTGTGCAGTGTTTATGTTACACTTATGGTGTCACTTTATGTGTTGTTTGGGCCAATACTTCCCAATTTCATGAAGTAACAATTTAATTTTAAAACGTTGAACTTGGCCTACAGGTAAATGACGAAATTGGCTTTTCTATAAACCACATTTTGAGTCAAAGTATATGTACTGAAAAACGGATATGCGAATGTTCTCTAAAGCCAAACTTAAATGAATTTTAGGAACTTCCTTAGACTAATGCGGCAATGCAATAACATTACAATACTACAAGACTAGTCAGGGCGCAGTAAAATGTGGTTCGACGAGAGAAACGCAAGGGAACGGTATATATGCATGATATGGCAAATAAGCGGAGCTGACTCGGAGCCACATCACCGCACTCTGACAAATCTTGTGGTAATAGCATTTGTTTGCATTGAATTTTATTTTAATCTATGACAAACTGCTAATTCTCGTGCATATTGTTCCTATCTAAGTACATTCATTTGAACCATATCCGTCAGAACGCATTTGATTATTTACTTATTTACTTTCAACGTAGACACCAATTACATTTTTTAAAAATATTTTTTGATGTTTATCACAGTATAGGATTATAGTTATCTCTGAAAGAATTGAAAAGTTTTTTTTTCATATTTATAACTGCATAAAAATCAGACAAATTTTCAGAAAAATTGTTTTTTAAAAATATCGTTAGATTTTTAAGACAATCAGTTTAATTGTTTTTAAGTCATACCCTCTCGAATAACATTTAACGCGTTTTTATAGTGGAATTGAATTGTTGTTTATTGTCATTACAGATCCTCTTTTTGAGGACAATTATTCCAGACGACATACATGCATTGTATAATAGATATTAAGTAACAATGGTTTTTTAATAAACGTATACATGGTAGTGAAAAAAATAATGATAATAATATCGATACAAACATGACATACATAGTTTAAAATTTATACATACATATATAGTAAAAATTGTATTTGGAAACAGCTTAACACACTTTCAATGGCTTCTAGGTAAGATTCCTCCTGTTCATCATTAATACTACAGCAGTATTAATTGATCTGCATTTGAGATAAGTGACAAAAGAGGGCCCTTTTGAAAAGCTTTAGATTGGCTATTTGGTTTCTTACATTAGTTGGCAAACCCAACCACAACTCTACTGCTTTATATTTGAACATTAGCTTGCCCCATATTCCGTTCACAATCATTGCAGGTTTATAGTATTTGTTGTTTCGGGTATTGGTTCTTTCATTGTACTTAAAGTCAATGTAATTCTTATAATACCCTTTTGCTGTCATTAATGTACATTTGTATGTAAAAAGCAGAACATCGTACATCATTTGATATTTAGGGAAAAGGAATTTAGTCTTATAGCATATTACTGTGGATATGGAATCATACTTACTTTTACTAAATACAAATCTAGCACAGGATAGAATAACCTTCTCAATCGGGTTAAGCACAGTAGTACTATTAGTGCTCATCCATACCAATGAACAGTACCTAATTTTGGACATAATGAAAGCATCAATGAGTTTGATACGGCTATTTACAGACAAGACGTTTTTTATACTGTGAAATTGGGCTAGCTTGGAGTACCAACTTTTCATGGCGGATGACACTTGTTCTTTCCAAAGAAGATTTTCACCAAACACAACTCCGAGGATACGTATCGTTTTTATTTGTTCAATATTTGAGTTGTAAAGCTTAACATTTAGGTTCATTAACCTTTTGGTGTGTGCCGGTTTTTCGAAAACAATGAGCTTAGTTTTGACAGTGTTGAGTTTAATATAATTCATGTTTAATCAATCGACAATACGCTCCAGATCGTTTTCTAAAAGTATGCTCAATTTGCTTAGGGTTACTGGTAATAGCAAGCCCAGCATCTTCCGCATATAAAAAAGGCGACGAGTTTAAAATACAATTCGGCAAATCATTAATAAAAAGGCTGAAATAAAAGGCAGAGGTAGCAAGGCCTTGAACAAGTCCTAATGATGTCATACATGTTTTAGAGTTACATGATGTTCCATCTCTAGTAGTGGATACATATTGATACCTTTCATGTAGAAGGTTTTTTATGATTTCCTGATCAATACCATACCAACCTAATTTTTGTATCAATATATCCCTGTCTACAGAATCAAAAGACTTAAACAAATCTAGTGATACATACAACACAATCATGTTTTTATCTATGTTAAATATTTCTAATAAAATCAGTCAGCGCTGTAAGTGCATGATTAGTTCCACTCTTTTTACGACAGCCAAATTGTCTATCAGAGAGAAAGTTGTTAGCCTCAACGTATTCTGTCAACTGATTTAAAATACATATGTCTAAAATTTGTGTGAGAATTGGTTGCAGCCCAATTGGTCTCGTATCATTAGGGGATTTTAGTTTAGCTACTTTTGGTACCGGCACTATTCTTGATGTTTTTAATTCTTGTGGTACATAGCCTTCCGTAACAAACGAATTGAAAAGGTTAACAATACATTGAGAAAAGCTTTTGGATGCAAAAGCTATATTAATCATTTTGTTAAAAATGCCCATGGGATCAGGGGCGTTAGAGTTGTGATTTTTCATTTTTTTCCAAGCAGTCAGATTATCTTCAAAAACAAACATTTTGAATGTAAAGTTTGAGTTTAAGGGATTAATGCAGGCAGGTTTGACAAGAACACTATTGTGCAGCAACGCTTTTGTTGATATATCGACATAGTGCATGTTGATTTCATCAGGGTCTAAGAGAAGTGAAACCTTAGTTTTTTTGTGAGAGGCAAAATTTTGTTAATGCCAGACCAGAGGTTGCTACTTTGAATTAGAAGTTCAAGATCATGTTTTTGTCTATTCAAGCAGTTCATGCCTGATTTTCTTCTTAAGTAGCAACATACGTCTACACAAAGCATCACATTTTTTTTCGAGACTTCTTTCGTAGATTTTTTAATGACCGTATCTTGCGTCTCGTATTGTTACAAGCAAACGGTCTTTTGTTGCACTGTTGTACGTATTTTCTTTTAATTGGTGTGATCATGTCAAAAACTGTCAGTTGTGTATCTATAAACGTATTTCCGTCATAAATGGGACAAGAGAATACTCTTTGCAAGGTTTCAATAAGAAAAGGTATTTTATTGCTTGGATATAAACGAAAGCACACTTCTCGCTTTAGGTAGCATTGCTTGTTGTATTTAATTTTACATTCAATTTTGCAATGGTCAGATATGCATGTATCTATTACATTAGAGTGGATATATGGAATCTTTTGTATCCCGTAATGCGCCAGGGGCCCGGCTTTTAATCGACTGTCTTCGGCGTACAATGTTAAGCATATCGAGGCAAGAAAAAATGGCAATCTGACCGCAATGTTTGTAAAGCGGGCCATCAAGTCAAGCGGAAAAAAGCAAACCACGGGAACTACAATAAAAGTCACTGTCAATTAAGTTTGTTATTCGGAAAGGCTGAACCCAGTTCATTTATTTATTAACAAAAACATTAAACGTAGTCGGATCCAATACCAAAAACTATACAAAAACTGACCGTATGTACTTCCCTTGCAACCCTTTTGTCGGCTTTGTATACAGTGACACCATTGTACGTAACTTAAAAATGTACACACTGGCAACCATAAATAGTCAGCCAATCATAGGCGCAGATAACCAACCAATCTAAACCATTTATATGCATTTAGCATAGCCAAATTAATAAAGGGTAAAAAATAACCAAAAGTACAAAAATGAAAAAAAGTGATTTGACGAGTTGTACTCGGGTTTGTAAAATACATTTTTGAGTTGCGGTCTTTTTTGCAACTATGATGTTTCTTTTTTTTAAAAATTATGTTAACTTGAAAATTCCGATGCCATAGGTCAAATTGATTCGGAGTTATATTAATAAGATTGTTTTTTAAATTACATATCTTTTTTACCACTTGTTGGTGTAACGATGTGTCACATTTAATTTAGTCATGCTTGTTTATGCATGACTAAATTAAACTGCCTCGTAAATAGGGTTCCATTTTGAAAATAAACTACCTAATACATTAGATTACATTATGACCACAAACATTTCAAAAACCCACTTTAGCAATATCACTTTTCAGAAATGCCTGACGACATTTGCATAAAAGTAACACCATTCGATTTTTAATCGACTTTCTTTTGGTGGTCATTGTTCGAGTTTTTAATAGAAAGTGTTAAATTTCGGCTACGGACCGCAGAGTTTCCAGGAGATAAACATTGTAAAAGTGCAAATTATGTTTAAATTTTTGCGCCACTTAACAAAAATTAACAATTCATTTTAATTATTCAAAAGATGGCCACCAAATAGATTTTGATGAAAAATCAACTGCACGATGGCCGTGAAATTTTTATTTTTGGCAATTATATTTAAAACATATCATAAGATTTTTTGCTGTAAAATACCGTTTGTTTGGGATTGTTATCTCAAACGGCTTTTATTTTATTGCCTACAACGTTTTAACGGGCAATTTTCAGTTTCGTCGTCAGCTGAATACATACTCGGCTGATTTAATTTACTATACAGGTAATGTATATCAACCCTCGTTACAGCAAAAAAAACTGACCTGTAATATTGTTAAATCCGTCCGTAATAAAGCCAAAAGTTTTTCAAACCGTCGCTTTCATCGGCGCCTAACTCACAAGTCGTACTCCAGTGGCAAGCCATTTCAATCCCATACGGTAGACAAAAAACCACGTTCTTATATTCCGTCGCTAGTTTATGCAACTTATATACAACTAAGGAATAGAGTGCCTTCAAAAAATATTGCCCAAATTTGGTGAAATTTTTGTAAATAGTCTGATGCCACATACCTAAAACTTGAAACAAGTTGCAAATTTTGATACTACTTTCGTACCAATAGAATATTTAAAGCAATGCTAAAGTTAATTTTGATGGATTTGGGTAGATAAATGTACTTTATGATAGAAATGCAACAAAATGTCAACGTCAAATTAAATTATCGCCGTTTGGGTACAAATAAAAAATGAAACCCCTGCACTTATTGAAAATTGGCGACAAAGTAGTGATCGGGCCAAGCCGGCCAGCTTGCAAGCTCTCAAGCCAAGCTCAAGCCAAGCCAAGCCAAGCCGGCGGCTTGGCTTGG
>JAHZMW010002531.1:0-12553 GCA_027743745.1 Alloscopus bannaensis
GTGTGACGAAAGCGAACAAAGGGTTGAGACTTGTTTTATTATTACTAATTCGCTCTCACTCACCATTAGCGGAGTAGATGACTATTATTTTTCTGGGAATTGTGGAGCTACTGTCGTTACTGATGTAGATTCACCCTCTTTGTTCTGGGGATGTCTCACAAATTCTTTAAATGTTATGTGAATGCGTGTATACATATTATGCATGGATGTTTTGATGAGAACATTGATTTTTTGAGAATGAGTAATATACGGCGTGAGTGGAAAAGGGGGTAGATTTCGAGGGTTGCCACTTTTCCAAGGGGTGAGTTACAGGTTCCAGAATGAAGGTTATTATGATTGTGAAAAATGAAGACTCGTACAAACATGGGCTGTAATGTGTAACTGTCCACAGTTTTCGCTTATTGAGCCCGCAGCAAGCCTTGTTGTTCAAGTAAAGATCAATGTGTTATGATGCATGTATTATGTTGATATAATGACTAATATATATCATACATACGCCAATCTCACAACTGTGGGGTACCTGTGACCATTTTGTCTGCGATGGTCAGAATATATGTATGAATGAGGTTTGGGCTACATATGTGCGCAAATGCATGCATTACGTCAAATATTGGAAGGGTTTTTATTCGATAATATGTGGGTTGTCCGACAGTCAAGCTTTGCTCCTTGCGGTAGTCACCCCGGTAAATTGAGTAGGGTAAAAATAGGGAATGCATCACGTGGCGTCCCAAACCACTTCCCTCATGAAGGGAGGAAGTGAGAGGGTGAGAGGGAGTCATTCCGGTGTTTTACTCATTGCGTTAGCCTCCCTGTATCAGGCTCGTCTTAAAATATATTTGGGATGCATTTTGCCTTTTGTCGCTTCAGTATTTGACTATTCCGAAAGAAATCAATAGTTTGATAATTCCACAGTTAAATCTCCATTTTACTAACGTCGAGACGCCAATGATTCACGTTTTTATATAATAAAATTTTGTTCTCAGAATATTCACATGGAGCGTGAGGGGTGACAAAAGTTGAAATAAGAAGGGAACAATGGTTGACAATGTTTTTAGGGTCCGAGAGGGGAACGAAGCACAAATGTGAGTATACGCTATATGTAATCGTGAACTTCATGGGAACATGTCATCTCTGTCAATAATAACATTCGATATTTTTTTTCATGAGAGCCGTTTTCTCGGCGACTTCTCGCGATCCTCAAATCGTGGATTAGGCCTCGTAAACATTAATAAATATCAAGTTATACACTTGCCAGTTGCGAAATTGTCTATATAAAGTGGTAAAGATTGATGTGCGTTCTAATATGAAGGTTTATATAAAATATACATGGGCATCAGTCGAAAACAAATGAATATTTGACTAATGGATGACAGATGATGCGCAAGAATGATGCTTCTCTGTGCTATATGGTTATGTACACATCAATGGGAAAACTGAGGTTTATTGTTTCACTCTTTTGTCACTGTCCCAGCCATTTCGTCTTTGGCGACACTGAGCCCAAAAGAAGCCATCATTTCTGATGATGACGATGATGATGAATTGAGAAGTGATGATTATCATGAAAACATCAACAACTCCAGGAAGCATCGAAAACAAGACACTAAAGAAAGGACTACAAGTGATTCATTCAAGAGTTGAGTAACAACAGTGGGCCTCTGAAAAACAGAGTTTTTACGCAATAATGATTCAGAGAATAAGTTCATTCCTATCCGTATCATTTGGCCCATCACGATAATCATCATGATCATCTCCAACCCTCGTCGTCGCTTCTTAAGAAGTAAATTATGCATGCCAACGTAGCCGTCAAAAAGGAGACGCTTCAACCACAAGAGCCACATATTATGCACACAGGTAGTATCCCAATGTGTTTATGCACAAAAGGGGGCTTTTTTCTTTAAAATGGTGTGGCATGCACCAGGAAGTGTAGAGAAAAAATGGGTACATGAATAAATCTCCGTTTACCTTCTGTGTTTAGCCAATTTTTATAGCGTGTGTGATACCCGAAACATTATGGAAGCTCTGAAAAATTGCACACAAAACTTGTGAACAAGTTTACTTTTTGACAGCCGTACCACCAAAAAAATCTACCCGAAATAATAAGAGTAAAGAAGACAGTTTACCTTCTGTGTTTAGCCAATTTTTATAGCGTGTGTGATACCCGAAACATTATGGAAGCTCTGAAAAATTGCACACAAAACTTGTGAACAAGTTTATTTTTTTGACAGCCGTACCACCAAAAAAAATCTACCCGAAATAATAAGAGTAAAGAAGACTTAATATAGAGAGCTTGTAATCGTGATGCTAACATGTGAAGTACCATTTGATTCAACAAGGGATGAAAGACTAGTAAGTAGCAAATGAGCGATATGCTTACGAGAACTAACAGTATAAAAATCGACAATAATAATCACAATAATAGGCCGAAATAAAAAAAGGCGAAGAGGCTGTGTAGGATAATGCACTCTGAAAATATATAATCTGTGCGTTGTTGTGTCCATCGCTCATCCATCCGTTAGTGTGTATACACGTTTTTTTTTTCAAAGTGAATACCTACAAACTGTTACATTGTGTATCACACCACAACAGCAAGTAGTGTTCTCGAGCGTGCAGAAAAGATGCACGCATATTTACCCCTTTATAAGGAATATATAGTATTATATACTTCTTTAGGCTTAAGAAGAGATGTTAACAGTTTTCTGAGCTTGTCAGTCGGTCCTCGGTGCACTTGTGATGATAATGTTTTAAAAGAATCCCTTCCTAGCTTTTATGATATTGGGTTTAGCGTTTTTTTTTATAAATGTGTCTTATGCAATGAACTTCTAAAATCTCGCTTGGTCAACCGACTTTCAAAACAGCCGAACCTCATAAAGTGACGGTGAGGATGATACGGCACAATATCGTGGTATTTGTGTAGTATTTTTGTATCAAAGAGAGTGTGCAATACAATATTTTTGAGATATGCAAATGAATGTTAGTATGAGCAGTGTTTCTCTAGTTAATCCTGTCTTGCACAGAGTTTTTTGAAGATGTCGAGAGCCGAGTTCACCACGTCTCATCATCGCCATCATGTTTGTGCCTATTGTCTAACACGCCTCGTCACTTTGGTGTGTACCTAAAAAAGTTACGTTTTTTTTCCACATCCCATTTTTTGACATGAGAAGGATACGCTCAGAGATGTGGTATCGTTACATCGTCGTAGTGCTGAGAGATATACGGCGATGTACCGTTTCATCTCTGTCAATTTTCGGGTTAGTAAACGGTGCATTTTTTCGCCAAACACATAGATGAAATCATCATGCCCATCACAAGGATTTGGAAGAAATACACTCGTGGTCTCTCCTTTGTTAAAAAAAAATATAGCGACACAGTGGCACAAGATTGGGTTTAATAAGAAGTAAGTAGGAAGAAAATGAGACAAGTGAATGACTGACAATGAGCGGTGCGGCATGATGATGTGGTGAGTGTATCTCATTTCGCAATGAATTACTTGGAAAAATGTGTTGATGTCCACATGACCTGGCTTTTGGAAGAATAAAGATTTGGAATGCACTTGTTGTCGCTACTGTCGCCCTTTCTGTTCCCGTAAACATCCTTCGATATTCGTTGTTGTTCAGGTTAATGAGACAGGTATCAGTAATGTACATATTTTCGTCGGAATGTTTTTTGCGAATTTACGTATTTTTCCATGCTTCCTTCAAATGTATGAGACACGAAGGAATTCATACTACGCACAAGAATATAATACAGTGTTGTGATTTTGGTGACCTATGCTTCTCCAATGTGGTGACAATGTATGGAAACTTTGTTGTGTACACTTACAGCAGTGATGAATTACTCATAAATTATAGGAGTTCAGAAAATACGCGTGGAGTACATATTTTCCTTCGAGTTGTTGTTTGCTCCATTGTCAGCGATCACAATCACGTATACGTCCTCTGTTGACGGTTACTCTTTGATTGTTTGGGAGTGAATCCCGCTCCTTCACATGTCACTCAAAGATACTCCTGAATGTATGTACCTTAAACATGTACGCTTGTAAAACCTCCATTCTTGAGCTTGTAGTATGGAGCTGTCAATAGGCGTTTCCGGGCGCAAATAATATTGTTTACGGCAACGTCTCTTGTATCCCTCTCGTTGACCTAGAGTGTGTGGTGCACAAATCCACTTTAAAGTTGAGTAAACACCGTATTTACGACGAATACGTTCTCAATCATCCATTCTTGCATTGCTCGTCCTTTGGACAAGCTAATCTCGTTGTAAATAGCCCTTTCACACTTGCTTATCGTTTTATGATGCATGAAATAACGACTCCTGCGGCATGCCTGAGTGGGGTGATGGCGTGATAAATTTAGGGCAATATGCACTCCAAAATTTTCCGTTTCAAATTTCCCGTTAACATACATCGATGTATGAAAGCAAGTTGAATTTCTGGAAGAAGGTCGTGATATTTAAGATTATCATGTTTGACTAAGAAAATTGGCAATCAAAGAATAGTTAAAAAGAAAGTGAAGAGAAAGCAAACTTGTTGTCTTCATTACAATTCCAATAAATCACATACTCCGTACACAGTGGCATTTTACAAGTAATTAAATAGTAAATAGTTTTAATCACTTTATATAACCAGTCGTAATAAAAAATTATTCGTGTAAATATATAACCCCATCTTTATTTTGTGCGCGCATGGACAACACTCTCGATTTCCTTCGAAGTACAAATGGTAATGATCAAAAAAGTTGTGGAAAGCCGAGCCGTAACCTTTAAGCATCATTCCACCAAGCTCTGGATTCACCGAAGAATGTGCGAAATGCTCGGCTCAGCTTAAATAAACACTAAAAACGTCAGAGGATATCTACTCCGCGTCTACATTACTTGTGAGCAAGTTTTACAACGAAAAGATCAACCATTCATGTATATATCTGCTACGTGGAAAGCGACGACTCAAAAGTTGAAAGGAGTAAATACTAATAACCCTAATGTATTCTTTTTTGTGTCTATGTACACGGTACGAAAACCGCAGGCGAGATTAGAGTGGAATGAGTCAAAGACTCGAAAAAGCATTGGATTCTGGTTAAATCCAAGGCGTCAAGTGAGCAGTGCCGGGTTCTTGAAAAAAGATATCTGTCTGTCTCCCTTCGTGAGTTTATCTTCTCCTTTCTTCATATCTTATTAAAGTGGTAAAAAAACGAGGAGCATATACCCTTTAAAAAAGGAGGAAACACCAGAACCGTGTAAAGTTCTCAAACTCATGCTAACGCTCTCTCGTATACCCCGCATTTTGTTGCAATCACTTCACATTTCATACATACACAGAGTGAAGACGACAAGCGTGTTTTGCGATGCGAACATGTTACTGACGATGCGGTTACTTGTAAATGTTGCATCGTCTCTTGCCTCCTTGCAAGCTTAGTTGTTCATGCAATAATCTCATGCATGACAAAGCTCGTATGCGTATGGATGTACCTACGAAAATGATGTAGTTTCAATGAAAGCAGGATTCCACACACTGAGACTCCTTTTTTTTGTTTCATTTTACACACGAAAAACTCAAGTGTAATAATCTGACCAAGGAGTAACAACATGCAAACATCATTTCAAGAGGGATGGTTAGAGTAATTTCTTCTGGTTCATCTTCACACAGATATATACATAATATAATATTCATATTATCTAGATGCTCACATTTCGCCTTAAATTTTTACCATTTCTCTCCGAAAAGGTATCGCACTCGAGACGAGTATTAAATAATGTAAAAGCTCACGAGTTTCTTGTGTACAATCCAATACTTGTTAATGGGGAATAAACAAGAAAAGAAATTCTCTGATGAAATAGTGACGCCGGTGTCGGTCATCGCATTGTGCTTTTTCTACTTTCCAGTTGCTAGCCGTTTTAGTAAAATGAAAATGGAAAATGTGTATTGATAATGATGGGATCATTGCATGGCATGTCAACTCCATATGTTTGTTGTATAAGCTTTTCCAATTCAGTTGCGCCACTTTTTTTCTCAACCAGGTGGGTTGTTGTATCATCACCACTTTGCCATATCACAGATCACCATCATCACTCTCGTCTGGGGTTGCTGTCGTTTTTTATATAAAAGTTTGCTCATGAAGCATATATGAAGATGAGTGAGTTTCGGAATGGTGGGTAGGTGAGGGCATGCACCTAGAAACACTTTATCATTCTATATTTGCTTGTACCTGCTCCTGTAAACACGGGCTTTCATCGGCTGTTTTTGGCGCAGAGAAACATCATCCATCTGTTGATGGTAGGTTGTGAGAGGTTGAAAATGTGTGGAAAAGGGGTGACCACTTGACCGATTGGTTTCAAACTGTGAATCAATTATAGAGTAATTATTGAGGGAAATTGATGAGAGTACAATTGTTCTAAAAAATGAAGGAGAAAACAAGGTATTGTGTACGACGGGTTTTCCACATGGTTGGGTGACAACTGAAATGGAGATGATTATGTTGAGTGCGAGACGAGTGAGAGCCAAGAAGTTCCACAAAGAAAATGTGAAGTCGGTCCGACAGCTTTTTTATGAGATCCCGATAAGATTGTGGAGTTCGTATGAGACGTAGTTTTTTTTGCATACCTGTTTCCAAATTAAAAGCGGTTTTCTGTCTTCTAAAAAGTCACTCTGAATCTAGCTCCGTCATGTGAGTAACTGACATTTTTACCTGTGGGATCACGTCACGTGTGTCCATGAATAAACAAAATGGTCCGACAGCACCACTTACAAAAATGAAACATATTTTTTGTATAAGGTGAAAGTTTGTTTTTATTGCATTTTTAAAAAGGGGTAACGTATTTTGAAGTTAAAAAAGTATAATGCGCATTTAGCAAAAAAATAGTTTAAGCCAGTACAAACCTTTCTATTTTACTTGACTGAATAATATTGTCTATTTCTGAACCTTTGTGAAATCTATTAGTATTCCCTTTTTGAAAAAGGTTTACCAAGATGTGAATTTAAAATGTTCTCTCTCTTTTGGAAAAATGCAGACGAAGAAAAAATCTGTTTCTCGGCACACTCCGAGAGACACCATCGTTGAGAGGTTGTGTGAGTTCTTGATTTTGGTAAACTCACTTAATATTTCTCAAGTGTGTTCCCTATTTAAACTCTCAAGCTGTAGTTGTCCGTCTCTTTGGTCGTAATGGAACGCGGTACATAACACTTTGCCATTTGAATGTTGATGTGTAAAGTGTATCATCATATTGTACGAGCCAAGGAGTATTTTAAGACATTCACAGTGCATCCAAAAAAGTGAGCACATTCCTTCAACTGCAAGTTGATTGCAGAGAAGAATTCAAAGCTGCACACATGTATCTGTTGAAAACAGTCTATATTTCTGAAATCAAGCTAGTGAATACGTGGATTACTCAATTGAAAATTGTTTCCAATGCCTTTCCACGCACAGCGTTGTTCATTACGTGTTCAACTTTTTTTGGGCAACCGGATATCGGTTTTAGAGTCTTGACACTGTTACTTCAGAGCAGACCTTTTCTCCTGAGGTTTGTTCGCACACAAAGAGAAATGTAGAAAATCATCGGAGTTTGATGCACACACATTTTTCAATGACAAAAATAGATATTCCCCACCGTTTTACATCATACGAAAGTATACATATATCTGTTAGTAAAAAAATGTTGTGCGCCAGCAAAAGAGCATAAACACGAACACACTGTTTCGGGAGCGTCTGTTTTTGTTGTTATAACTTGTTATATTGGCTGAGAAAACGTGGTGTGTCGGCGAGAGAAATGTTAATACCGCTCGCGTAGATAATGTAGTGAAGGCGTCTTTGAAGAGAGCCTGGGAGGAATGTGTAAAAACTAAATTAGATTTTACCCCGAAATTGATATAACATCTGTGTGCGGTGGTGGCAACATTTTACGTGCACACACACGACTCTATATTTGTATATAAGATACATACTGAACTGAGTTGATCTCTGCATATTTTTACATGTCATAATATAGAAACATTTCGCGAACAATCTCCGTCGCAAAGGCTGCTTTGTGTTTCACACATCGGGATGATGATATGACTTATTTTGATGTCCTCCACACCACACACTTTGCATCTCGTACAGATGTCTCAATTTTTTGACGAAAAAAAAGAACGAGTTGCCAGAAAGTCGAAAAAAGATTCGGAGAATTGAGATCACTCGCCAAGAATCAAATATATATATTTACTTATTAGTATTCACGTAAATGAATAATGTGAAGAGAGATAAGTATCTTTTGCGCACAACACTAAGGCTAAATGGACCTCACAATTTATCAGTGATAATCGCGAAGATACTCCAGATTGCATCGTGCTCCTTTACATCATTTTGAGTAGGTCTTGTAAACACTGTCAGGCCGGTCGTGTGAGTCGCATTCGCAGCCAATTTTCGAGTCTCAACTTTTCAACCCATTTTAACAATAATATACATATCAGATATCAAAAGCTAAAGAAACCTTCTTAAATGTAGCCGAGTTTTCTGGATTTCTACTATTTAGACGCGTTGAACAAATATAATCAACTAGGATAGCGAAAATTATCATATCTAAATCACCATCTTGCAAAAAAAACTTGTACTCTAATATCACATTACCTGCAATATATTTCGCAGAAAAGTTTTATGAACTCGATGAAATAGTACATGTTTCACTCCTCATCATTTTGCTGGAAAAGCGTATCCCCACAATATCTGGGATTGTGTGCAAAATATTTTACGTGTGTAATTTATTTGCACGAGCGAGCGCACAGATACACCTCGAGTACACCGCATGGTTCAAGGGCTTCTCCGCAATTAATCCTCACTTTGCTACTTTTCTTTTTTCCATGTTCTCTGTCTTCTTGTTTATGCACAAATATATAACTCATTATATACTGGGGTGATGGTGTTAGTTTTTTATGAATATTCCGATCATGAAGCGTGTAAGTTTCCAGCTCTGTATGTATTTCGGAGGTGAATTATTAATAACGTTGATTACTACTAGAGTCCATGTAATGTATCCACTTTTTACAGCCTTTCGTATTTGTACGAAGCGGAGCTAAGAAGCCGGATTAGGAGCGAGTTACTAATCACATTATTACTACTGCAGCATCACAGAGAAATATTCATCAACAATTGGAGAATCCATTTGTACTCATATTGTTGAAAAAATGGGAGGTGAATAGGTTCAGCCTTACCTCACAAGTGGAGTTCTCATTGCACTTGTCATCTCATCGCAGAACTCGCGAGTGTGTAAAAGTGTAAACATATACGGAATACCGGTTGATTTTTAGAGGAGAGTATTGTGTCTGTGCTCCGACAATAAAGGGATGATGAAGCCAATGATAATCACAGTATTATGATGCTACTCTGGAATTTATACAGGCAACTTGTTGAAGTTATTATGTGTGCATAACACACAAGAGGTAGAAAATGATTAAATCTGTTTCTCTCTCTGATCATGAAGACACACTCACGTCCACAATGCAAGAAAAAGAACTTACTCATCGTCAGAGTAGCTATACTTTTATCTCTGTATCTGTCCATATTGAAAAAGGGGATAAATAGTGAAAATATATAAAGAGGCTACTGAATAAAAAGTGGAGCCCACTGAAGCTATAGACAGCTTGGATACAACTTTATAAGAATTTTTTCCCTTTTCAAAGAATACAAATTCTTTGACATTATATAAACGTATATAAAGTTGTAAGGCATAAGTTTCATTTGGAATATGCATAATATCGTCTGAAGACGGATTTTCATAAGTGAAGCCGAAGCAAGAAGCCATGAAAATGAACAAAGGAAAAGGGAAATGTTTTGTGCTCACTAAACGCGTACATGAGTGCTAAGCTTGTTGCTTACACGAGGAAGGAAAGATTTTTGTTTTTCAAGGAGTGGTATTTTGATTGGAGAGAAATTTTCTTATATGAGTCCTCTTTTATATGATTAAGGCATATTAGAATGGAAGCAAAGTATATTCAATTTTTTTTCCTTTCTTTTTCTCTCTGTCCTGAGCAACGGAGGTGGTGAGGTGGTGGATCATAATTGTAATACCTACTACGTGTTAAAGGGTGACTGCCACCTCAGATTAAAAGAAGATATGACTGGATTGGTGAGTGACGATCGCCATCTGTCTCTTGCAATATATGGATGATGCAGAATTGAGGGAAAATGTTGAGTTATGCTTCTTATTGTCATTGTAGCGAACTCTTGTTTGTTTTGTGTTTTGGTATGACGGCCTATATAAGACAAAATCGGACTAATATACTATAAGTTGGAAACAGGTACTACGTTCTTGTATTATGTATTTGAGTAGAATGAAAATATTTTAGCTGAATAAGAACAGTGATGACGATGACCATATCATCACACAGATATTAGAGAAGTTTCGCCTCAAACTTCCAGACTGTTTCACACCGTTACCGGATACTTCCCCCATAGGATTCTTGCTCCACGATGCCCATTTCCCCCATAGGATTCTTCCCCCACAACCACTTTCCTCCATAGAATTCTTCCTCCACGACCACTTTTCTCCATAGGATTCTTCCCCCACGACCGCTTTTCTCCCTAGGACTCTTCCCCCATAACCATTTATCTCCCCAGGATTTCCCCTCCCCGATCACATTCCTCCCTAAGAGTGTTCCTCCCCAAAATTATTTGCTTCACTATGGCAATCCAAGAAATGGCAATCTTTTCATTTGATACAGTGGTCGTATTAAGTCTTATTGTTTTATGATGAAAAATTTTGGTGGACACGATTCCGAGGTCAACCTTTCTCTGCATGAATCCAAATCGAGTGTTGTTCGGTTTTCGAACAACACAAGCTCGAAAATCGGTTTGAGAATCATGTTATGCTTCTAACGTTATAGTATGAATATGCATAGCATAAGCGTACACGGGGATGTGAGCTTACAAGCTTTAATGTATCACTCGCTATATTATGTTACTGTGATTTGTCATGTCTCATTTTACACTTTTCGGCTGGTGTTCACTTGTTTCATGTGACGTACTTTATTAGTCAAGTCAGAAGTCAGAATTAGTAAAAGCTCATCGGTTTTGAAATTATAACTTAATTATAATTATAACTAGAAGCATGATTCTCAAACCGATTTTCGAGCTTGTGTTGTTCGAAAACCGAACAACACTCGATTTGGATTCATGCAGAAAAAGGTTGACCTCGGAATCGTGTTCACCAAAATTTTTCATCAGAAAACCATAAGACTTAATACGACCACCGTGTCAAATGAAAAGATTGGCATTTCTTGGATTGCCATAGTGAAGCAAATAATTTTGGGGAGGAACACTCTTATACTGGTATGCGCAAAGACAGATTTCAGTAATTCGAGCTTGATCCGTGCATCAGTTGCTATGCATAATAAAATTTTCTATCCATGATCCAGTGTCAACCTGAGCTGGAGCACAAGATCACAGAAATTCATGTTCGACGATCGTTGTCATATGCATAATAACGAATACCACCCAAAACTGATCTCGAGATCGCGTCAGGAATAGCATTTCTCCTGAACCTACTCGAGAGGTGGTTCAGAACGATAATCAACTACAAAAAATCATTTACAACAATAATTTCTCAACACAACTCTTGCAAGTTTTCTTTCAACTCTTGCAACTATTTCAACTCTCCTTAATTTTGGTAGTGTTACTACTGTGCAAATGTAAAAATGTCATCTGAAACTTCTCTGTTTTCTTCGTGTGAATTTATTTCCTTGTGTATGAACCTCACTCCTTCCAATCTCCAACTCTTTTTATCCAGCACGAGAGGAGCTGAGTGAGTAGCCCGCAGAAAGAAACTCTCGTGTATTTCCCGTCCTTTTGTATGCTCACATAATATTCCCATCTCAGGATGAACAGCGGAATAACTCTCTCTCTCTCTCTCAAAACCAAAAGGAGATCAGATCAGCGACAGAGAGAGAGAGGAGAAGAAGAAAAAAGAGAACTTCTTCGCCTTTTCAGTAACGCGGAGGAAACCGTCTTTAAAGTTAATCGTGAGGGTGAGTTGAGAGTAGAAAGTGTAATGCAATGCTAGCAAAATTAAAAAATATTATCCCCTAACAGCAATGACTACTTTTCCGATAGGGTCAGTTTCTGCCATTTTTACTAATTAAAGTTGAACACAACGCAAAAGAATATGAGACGATGCGCACCACGTGTGAATGCATAAGATTACAATGTCATACGTTGTTATGAGGAAACTGGGATCACTCCTGACTGTAGAAAGGAGGATTTCATGATCCGGGTTTCAAAAATCATTCTGCATATCATGGTGATGCTGATCTCAGCCTCGTGATCGGGTTCAGATCTAGCGATCCTGGATCATGGATAGAAAAGGAGCTGCTATTAAGTATACGGGCCTTAGGGAGGAATGTGATCGGGGAGGGGAAATCCTGGGGAGATAAATGGTTATGGGGGAAGAGTCCTAGGGAGTAAAGCGGTCGTGGGGGAAGAATCCTATGGAGAAAAGTGGTCGTGGAGGAAGAATCCTATGGAGGAAAGTGGTTGTGGGGGAAGAATCCTATGGGGGAAATGGGCATCGTGGAGGAAGAATCCTATGGGGGAAG
>JAHZMW010002532.1:0-19209 GCA_027743745.1 Alloscopus bannaensis
TTTTTTTAGAAAAATGGAAAACGTCACGGATTCTGTTATGACTGGTATGAGTCAACCCGATGAGGGTATTATGGAGGAGGACGTGACGGGTGATGTAAGTAAACCTAAAAGCACTAGGCTGGAGGAGAAGATCTTTGTGGTCCAGCAAATTTTAACTATGCTTGAAAGGACCATGCTCGCCGTGAAAGATACTCATGAACAGGTACATGTCGCTCAGTGCACTCTGGATTTTAATACGTTTAGTCGTCGAGTGTTTTTGTTATTAATAATTAATCATTGCTTATGGATTATTGTATTAGTAATTAGTGAGTGAGTTGGTGGAGTCTTTTCACTCTGCCAAGATATCTTACAGTTGCGCGATTTCCTTCTTGCCATTTCGCGTTAATTTTGATTTTATTGATATGATTAATATATTTACAGACACAGAGCGTGAAGACTTCCAGAATAAAAGAACTTCAAGACGAAATCGAAATGCTGCAGCGGACGGTTCATGATGAAGCGGAAAATTTTTTAGCCACCAAGGACACCTTAGAGGCAAGTTACACAGTGTCTGCTTTCCATGTCAAAAAAGAATCTCCAAGTTAGACAGACACAACAAAGTTTATGTCAAAGTCCTGACGGAGACGTTTCTAGAGATTTCCTACAAAGTGGATTTCTTCTACATATGTATGTCAAATATTGAGTAGCAAAGCTTGATACATGATTTAAAAATAATGTTAGCTTTTATATTGAAACAGTTTTTTATTGCACTCCAAGTCAAAGGAAGAACGTTTTCTTATTTCCAGGGTCAGTAGTTGAAGAGTTCAAGATTCAGCAACGGAATTTACAATTACCGATGTAGAAAAAAGTTGGATTAGCTGCATTTCAATATTAAATCCTCAGTACAAATATTTAATTTCAATCTTTTATTGTCTGATCTAATGGTAAATGGGAACACCATATAAACTCAAGCCTCAAATTTATTTCAGTTACGTAGTTTTAACAATTTCCTACAATATTAACCACTTTTTAACGATCTTTAATAACCAGTGTTTGTTAGAATGTGAAATCTTGAAGGCGACGACAGTCATTATTTCATAAATTTTTGAATGTTGCTCGTAGAATTCTTTGACGAAGCTCTCCATATTATTATGTATTTGTTAAGAACTGATTTGTTGTCAAAAACTGTATAATGAGTTATAGTGTATAGTGAGGTACAATTACTACATATAATATGTAGCATATCGGAATGAATCATAAGTGTTTGTTTTTTATTTTTAGGCCGACATACAGAAGCTCATGGCTTTGGATAACATTTTGCTAACAATTGAAGAAAATTCAAAGGATGACAAAAATGTCTTTTTATATGACCTTTCAACGTATGTTATTAAACGTTCGGCTGGATTATCTATTGATTTATTGATTATTATAAAAGCAGTGATCACTCCCGTTTTATTTGGTTTCACTTAGAACTGGCAGACTTGTCGAACAATTCTTGCCAGAGTCTAACGAATGGAGCAAACTGATGGATAAATGTACAGAGCTGAACAATAAAACTAGGATTGCGGCTCATCCAAGTATGTGCATGCGACAGTTTCGAGTAGCATTTGAGAAAGATAAAACTAATGAAGAGCAGTTTCGTAAGATTTTCGAAATGGCAAACGCTGTCAATATTCACCGCGGCAAGAAGTACGTCGTGTTATATCTGGACTTCAATTTTTTATATATAAGTACATTTAATCTGAATTTAATTTAACTTTTTATATTCTTTACCAGGCAAGCTTCAAAGGGAGCAGCAGGACCGTCGTATGTTCGGGAACAAATAGTTGCGATAACATGGCGTAAAGTAAGTACATAGGTCATAGATGTACCAAGAGAATAGTGGTTGAATATTTAGAAAGAAGATTTTAAAAGAATTCGTTTTTAGACAGAACCAAGTGCTGCCCATTACGTGGAGAAGAATTTCAGTAAAATATTACGCGAAATATTAGAAGATGTGAGTCACTGTTGATTTATTCAACTCAATTGTCAATTATATTTAATCTTGTAACAATTTGTCTCTCAAACAAAATGGACTATGCAACCAGATTGGTTATTGAGGTTATAAAAATATAACTTTTAATTTAACAAATCTCTAATTTACTGCTGGTTATAGAGTGGAACTGAAAGTATTAAAGATGTTACTGAAATTCATGGTGACTTCGATGTGGGAACAAATACAAATGTAAGGAATCTACTCCATATGAATGACAATGTATATTTAATTCCAATGTTGTCGTAAAATTTTGATTTGTGGTTGTCATTCTCTGTTAGGTACAAACAATTCATGTTCAACCGACATCAACCTTAGGGTCGGAAAGTCCGCAATTGCCACGAACAATCACAATTTATCAATTTGATGAAACACCCCAACAAACTACCCGACACACCACATTTACGCTGGAATCAGGATCATCCACTCCAAGTGAGATTAGTGTTGTGTCAGAGCATCCTCCAGAAAAGATCGGAGGAACACCTGTCAATAGCCATACTTTAAGTTCATGCAGCACAGGACTCAACGAGCCAAAGCAGCGCTTAAAGCGGGCAGAGCGTAGAAAGTTGCGAATTAACAACGAAAAAGACATATCGAACGCGGATGTTTTGGTTATGCTGGGAATTAGTGAGGATTCTACACCGAGGCAACGCACTAATTCAGTTTCTTCGGTAGCACATTCTTTAGTGGCTTCCCCATCTCAAGTTGAAGAAAAATCACCGTCAACGCCGATTGGTTCAATGGCAAACCTATCGTTAACAGGAACAGTTACTCAGGTTCCACCCTCAACAGCCCCAGCTGGCCCAGCTCAAACTCCCCAAAAGACCCAGACCAATGTACCAGAACACCTAAATATTATAGATTTTGGGGATGTGAAATTGCAGCAATGGGTTTCGCTCTACGTCCAATCATTAGGCATTGAGAATTTTACTAATACTCAGAAAACTTTTTTGAAGTCCCTTTCCAATCGAGGTGATATTCAGTACAGAGGTGTTCCAAATTGTGGCAAGACGACATGTGCAGTGATTGGATTGTTAAATTCTATCTCAACCCAGGATCTTCGGACACAAGTCCTCATTGTTACACCAAACTCTAGATCTTCCAAGCTGGTAAGATGTTAAGCTGCTCAGTAGAATTGCAAGTTACAACTCTGCTTTAAGACTGTCTCTACAGTGTGGGGTAAGTAGTTTGAAAAGGGCTTGGTATTTGTGATGTGGACGTCATGTAGGCTTAACAGCTACTATCATTGAATTGTTTAATATGAACCATTTAACATAATGTAATAAGTTATCGTTAATGATTTTTGTTCAAGATTCAAAAAATGATTGCCCAGAAGGAATGTGAATATGTAAAATGTCAGCGAACGGATCAGATTCTACCAAGCTCCAGCGGTGTGACGGCACCCTCCTGTCAGGTATTGGTTGGCACTCCCTCCGAGGCGAAAGACGTCGTAAGCAAAAATCTGGTTATCCAGTCCAGCGTTAAATACTTACTACTGGACAATGCTGAAGACATCTTTTTGGCAGGGAAAAAGTCAGTCATCGATCAAGTAAGATACTTCAACTAGCAATAATTTAAACAATGTTGAAAACTTTGTATAATTTACGCCTTCTACTGCTCAATTTTTGTAGATATTGTATGCACTGAACGCCTCACTTAAAGTGGTTGTGGTGTCACGGCCATCTGCACATGCAGCCGTTGACCTAGAAAGGTTTTGCAGTGAGCGATTGCGATATCCGCTTTTACTGGAAGAATCGTCGGATACTGACACACTCTTTAATGCTAAAAAGAAATGGAGGGCTAGTGAAAATAACAAAGGCTCGAATCTTCCAGACCAAGCATCTAACCGACTTTCAACAACCAGTGAAGAAATTGTAAGGAGCTCGCGGCCTCCTATTGACGACGCTGTTCCTGGAAGTAGCAAGGAGCTTTCTGCTTCATCGCAGGTTGCAGCAGCCGCAACAGACTCAACAGATTGTTCATGGCGAACATTTATTCCTGCCAGCAGTTTAGATATACTGGGAATATGTTATACGGGAGGTGGAGCTCAAAGGTCCAACAGTATTTCAGAAGTATCTCACCTTTACGCTACGATTGACGGGGACGAGTTGAAGGTGGAGATAATATCTTTGCTTGACATTGAAGAAGATAAGGCCGTCATATTTTGTAACACCAAAGAAAAAACTGAATGGCTCAGTACGCGGCTTCGTCAGTTGCAGCTTTGGCCCCATGTTCTGGTAAGTTTGCTAGGTTGGAAGTTAATACATATTGAAAACATTAACACAAAACATATTGTGCTGAGAAAGATTGATATTATAAGCAGTGTTACGATTTCATTGTATCTAAGCATGAGGGCGTAACCCGGAAGGATCAAAAGGCTATTCTAGAAAACTTCAGACAAGGCACTTGTTGTCGCGTACTGATATCGACCGATTTCTTAGCCTCCATCAGTTTGGATGCTGCCGATGTTGTCTTAAATTTTGATTTACCTTCTCGTAAAGAAGATTACGTCAGTAGGTAAATAATGCAATCATGATTTATTTCTAGAGATATTTTAGCAACATTTTTGAATGTATGTGTATATCATTATTTAATGGAATTTTTGGTTTTTCTCCTTTTATTCATTGGATGTAGATGTTCGTTTGCTGTTCGCAGCTATAACCCTGTTAGAGAAACGTGCTCACAGATAACCGATAAGAAAGGAGTAGTGGTCAGTTTAATTAATGAGAATGAATTTGAAGCTCTACACAATCTGGAGAAACAACTAGGGATAAGTATCGAGACTAGCCTGCAAGAATAACTAATAGGAAAAGAAGTGGACCCTCAACTTAGTTTTTCGAAGTGCCAGACTGCTGCAATAATGTAATAATTCTTTTTTAATTGAAGCATGTATTCAGTATGTAGTATTGTAAAAGACCGATGGTACACTCAAGCTGTAATTGTTATATGCGCTACATTTACAAAAAAAAAAGACTTCATTGTAATACGTAAAAATATATATGTATCATCAAATTCAGGCTGATAAAGATTAGCTCCCGATATCGACGCAGCGTGAAGATACGGTTTTAGTACTACGCAAAATTTGTTATGTAATTTATTGTAACTCCTACTTGAAATTTTACGACGAAGAATTTTGAAGACAGTACATACAGTAAAGAGGACAGTTATTTTTAGGAAGTGGCTTCAGCCGTCAAAGAAAGTTTTTATCCAAACTCGATCAAGCTATCATAAACGTTCTCTGAGCTGCAATTCTACAGTTTATTTGACGGAGTAAAGATGCTCAGTTAATGCTGGAAATGGTTGTTCTTCGTGATCGTTCAAGTCCAGATATAGAAGTTTAACCAGCTCATTATCCAATGGACAGCTCTTTTTTATAAAGGTGTAAATATGTACGGGTAAATTATCGGAAAACTCGACAATTCCATTTCGAATCATCCAATTCTCAAGTGGGTTACTAATAGGAAGTTCATAGTTTATGACTGTCTTCACCCAACGAAAATGGGCTGGACAAGAGTGGTAATGATCCTCGGCACACAGCAGAACTGAAAATTTGTTTAGGGAAAACTCGCTCAAAATCCAGTTGGATTCTGCCAACAGCATTCTCGGATGCTACAAAGTTAGACAAAGAAGCATCTACAGCGTGTAATATTGTACATCATATAAAAGATCAAAATTGAATTACTTGAGCACAAATAATGGACAGAGCTGTTAAAAAAGTTAGCGTACCACCATGTTAACTTGAAAGCCATGTTTCCTGAGAAAGGTCATTAGCGATTCCACGCCTATTTGTGTATTTGCGTAAATAACAACCTGTCCATCTGAAACAACTTTGGATAAGTACTGTAGCAGACATTGCCGTCTTTCACGACCCGATTCTAAGAAAATTGAGTGGTGGATGCTATCGGAACTAATGAGGCTGTTTGAAGCATTTCTTCGTTTTGATATATACTCTTCTCTTGTTGGATTAGAACCAGACAAATACGATCTTAGCAAAGAAGCATTTCCATTTCCTTCCCCTTCAGCTTGGTACAAAACTCTACCCATTGGAGGGCTACCACTTCCGGCTTTTGCACCAGCATTACATGTAAGCTTGAAGTTGTCCAAGTTAGAAAGACATAGCGTGTCACTGATTGACGGCTTCCACTGTCGAGATTGGCTCAAGTTCTGAAGGCACTCTTCCAAAACAGCTTTAAATTTCTGCGGATCACACGGCTTCCTATGTATAAACGAGATTTGCATGGGCAAGAGGAAGGCATATTCAGCTCATTCATAGAACTCCTCACCATGCATTATATGCACGGAAAATATTTACTGCATGCAAACTTACGGGGTTGAGACATTGTTTAATGATGGGTCAGGATTTGAGATCTCACTGGAGATATGCTTATTTTGACATTCCACCACAGGCTTCTTCACGGCGAAACCTTGTTGTTTTCCCCGCTTCAATAGTTTGGACAACTCATCAGAAAGTTGGGGGACGTCTATTTTTCTTTCTGGGGGTTTATCAGGCTTTTTAGCTTTGTTTTTATTTCCAACGTTTCTTGCCGACGACGCCGGTCCACTTGATGCTTGAGAAATGCTCAGCCCTTGGTTTCTTCCATTACTATTGTCATGCTTCAAACTTTCCCTTTTGTTACGTTTAGAGCTTCCTTGTGCTTCTGAATTCTCGTTCCCCATTCCCACAGACAGCCTACTACACCACCAAGGAAATAGAAATTACTCCATTCACAAATGTAAATAACTGCTTCCTATATGTTTGAAAAAGTATGATTTAGCCAGCTATAATGTATACGAAACACCGTGCCTTCAATGTTTATTGACAGCTATCAGCAGTTGAAGGATTTTCATCTAGGGGCGGCATTCGGTACAACTTTGCCGTTTTAATTTGTCGAATTAAATGTCGGGGCGAGCAGAAGAAGACAGACTGATTGGGATAAATACAATGTAAAATCTATGGGGATTTCTCGTCTGTAAAAAGCTAATAATATAATATGCTGTATATTATTATATGTAATACTGATTTAGTGAGTTTCGTCGAGTCGAGGTCAATTATTAAATCACAAAAGGAACGGCTTAAAGAACTTTCACTTTGACTTCTAGACCTTAATAGCCCACTCAAACGGCTTTCCAAGGTCAATCAGTACAATTAACAATTGTGAAGCGAGTTCCAAAAACTATATAACAATATCGGTTTATTGGTCAATTAGTCTTGTGTTTTATTGTATATATAAGGTATGCTTTCTATAAGAAAATCACGTAAAATGCAGATGAATTTTTAAATGTACACAACTAGCCATGGCCAGCAAACTTGCTATAATCCCTCTAATCGAAATATTTAACACGATAATGGTCAACCTGTTGCTTCCCTATACAACAGAATTAAAAAATAAAGCAAGAACATATTATAATAAGCATCACACTATGAACTCTAGAACTTCTCACAGTTATAAAAAATAATGAACCAGCCTACCATCTGAATTAACCTTTGAAATGGATACTTCCGGCATGAAAAATTTCCAGTTAAGTGGGCCAGTCTGACAGCGTACCTTTCTGTAAACGCACAAACGAAAACATGCTGGGTAGTTGTATACTATGACATTTTCCCTGATGCATGATGCCATAAAGTATGTACTTACGCGAGCTCATCGCCTATAATTCTTGCCACAAAATCTTTGAACTCCTTCCTAAATTGATCCCAACTTTTCTGAAGCTGAGCGATCCGTCCATGGACTTCGGTTATCGAATTCTACAATTTTGAAGGAGATGAAGAAATGCATAAATAATTACAATTATTACATACCTACATAATATCTCGATACACACGTAATATTCTCGACACTACCAAAGTTTGCTGAATTTTCCTCCGTGTAACCTGCTCCTCGCGCTGGATTACGCGATACGCGTACGCAGCTTCACTACGTACCTGAAGTTGAGAAATTCATTACTTATATATCTGCCGACCATTACTCTTGCATTTATAGACAACCATGATACATTATACTACTACCTGAAAGTGGTTATTAATTACTTCAGTAGCTCCTTTGTCAGCGATCAAGGTGGCCCTAAAAGTTTTCAGTTCACTTATCAACACGTTTAACTCGCAAACGTCGTTCCTAATCTCTTCGTAAACGTGGTCCTTCACCTTCAGTGCGTATTTGTACAGCAAGGGCCGAAATACGTCTTCTGGAGGGGAACAACTTGTCCCACCACCGGTTTGAACGTCTTGCTTCAAACCTTCGCCCTCCGTCAATTTGCAGCTGGAATTCGCTGCCATTTTCCAATCACTTTCAGACCGAGATTACTCTACTTCCAAGCTGGAAGTTCTTTAATTACTCTGTACAAACCAAACTATTACCAAAAATGAACTCAAAAACTCCCGACTTGCACATCACAGGGTATGTAATTTGTGGGTGACACCTAAACCTAGCATCACTTTCCCTTTCCTGATCTTGTCCAGCTACCTACATAGACTATGTAACATCGTACGTACTATGTACACGTCAAAGCAACGGCCTTCTTATTATTTACGGAAGCTGGAGTCAATTCACAATGCAACTTTAGAAACGTATTTTGCAATGCAGCTGATACCCACTGTTCTGGATGCTAATTATGTAGTAAACACAATTTGCATAAATGCGAGGTACCTATTGTACACTATGGCTCTTGTGATTGACTATGAATTCTTGTCTGTTTTATTAAATAGTTTGGAATAATGGTTAAAGCATACGAGTCGTTACAATCGCAAGAATTGTGGGGTGGTGGGTTACAATGATTTTGATTGAGGAAGATATATGAGAAAAAAGGAAGAATGCTATAAAATAGATTGGCTACAAATTTATTATCTTTTCTGATTCCGTTGAATAGTTTATGATTGAAGTACGTATAACAATATAAACTACTATTTCCTTCGCATCTACTTAAAACCTATAATTTAATGCAGAGAAGTAAGTTTGTGTAATAGTTTATATTATAGTAAGTCAATGTAGTTGCCTAAAATACTGTACAAGTCCGCACTACACTGCGCCTGCGTTCACATCGGCATCATTGAATGTTCAAGTTCCTTCTAAACTAGTAACTTCATGCACAGGTATTTTATTTGTGTGTATGTAAGGTGGTATATATAGAGTAATGTGGTGGTCTCTACAGTCATACTATTTCATTAATATTTAGTTAAACCCTTCCAAAGTCACCGCTTGCCTGGGCAGTTTATTCATCTTCTTTTCTTTAATGTTGACGCGATTCGTTTGGAAGGTGTGGAATGGTCTATGACGTAGAACATTGTAATACTAGTCTATTGTTAATCTACTTAGTTCTCTTTAAATACTAGTTGTATGGTTTACACAGAAAGTCAGAAGACAGCCGCACATGTTCTAGTTGTATGCATATCAGATTTCTTTTATATACTGCTTTCAGTTTTCAGAATGAGATTCACAATCCTCTTTAAACTCCCCAGAACACACTATATAGTATTGGTTTGATATAATACCCCTTTTCTCGACATATAAAGAGTTAAACACGCTCTCTATCAGTTCTCTACTGCTATTTAAGTACTGGATGAGAGTGAGAAATTAATTACATACGTTTAGTAATATGCATACAAATTATATCACCTTAAATTATAAGCACTATCGTTCCGACTCTAAATGTACCACCACATTTAATTAAAGCCGCATACAGAGGAATTAAAAATCACATAACACTTGCTAAAATAAATATAAATTAAAATGTTTGCGACTGGCACACGTGTTTCAACTAATCTAAGCTTGTTTCGCAGAGAAATTAGTTTAAAGCGGGTACTAATGTAACACTTGTTTGCGAATTGGTTAAAGTGGACAATAGTGGACAGTCATACACTAAAATGAAGATCGTTAAAACGCTGTTAAATGCAATACAAGGCAGAAACTGTGCTAAGGGCTAGAAACATTCATAAACCATTCTATAAGTATAATGGTTATCTTTGAGAAGGATGGACTTTGAATAAGTTAAACTGTATATAGGTACACGTTCCGAAGTATCCTTTTCAAGTGAATGAAGGTCATACTTTGTTTCAGTTGTTCATGATTGCTGTATTATAATTGCATCACTTTTGTATGAATGTGTTTGTATATGTAAACTATCACAAGTTTGGTTTGTTTAGGGGTGGGTGCTTTAAAAACAAGCAATGAAAACCAACGAAACTATATACGTCTTTAAAATGGGATATACATATATATTATATAAATTGGGGGAAAATGAATCGTACCGTTTAGCAAGCAGTCCCTTGATTGTAATCTGATCCAGTTTAATAATAATACTTTTTATATGGAATTCTGGTTTAAATTTCAGTAATAGATTTTTATGTATGTTAAATCTATTACTCACTTTCTCTAGTATTTCAACCCCATTTGTCAATTGAAATAAAACAATTACTTCTTCCGATCTGTGGAGTTAACCCGTTTTTATGAAGGATTTTAAAAGGATTTTCCCCTGCTGGTGGTGTTTAGGCTTATGGTAAGTAATTTGGTTTTTGTAGTTCTCGTTTTGTAATTGTGGATTTGATGACTATTTGTTTGCGAACACTTTTGATCAACGTTGTGAGAAACCATGTTTAATCAATCATCATTTCAAAGTGAACCATTCCCAGTCGATCAGGACGGTTGTGATTAATATTCTTAGCCCATGCTCGGCACTCAACGTTGATGAGGACTCCCGCTGAAAGGGTGGAGAATTTTCGATTAATTGCGATGAAATTTGTGATTTTCAACAAATTATCTTTGAGATTGAAAGGCTGCTTATGTGTTCAACGTAGGAGTTTAACACAGACTTACTCATTGGTCTCTTTAGCTGAACCATAACGAAAGGGGATTGATAACCTCGTTGATTTGTGAATGGGAAGTAATAGCTAGGAATATATGGATGTGGGTAGTATGAGATTGGACCGATATTTTCCTTATCGGCTGGATTTTCTCCCTCACATGAGATGAACACACTGTTCAAAAAGTCCGTCTGCAGAAACGACCACATTTTCCAGGATTACTATTGTATTTCCAACTTTAAAGAATGCACCAAATGTAATAGTTTTAGTGGTATTTTACTACCTTCCACTGTATGGAATGATCGGGCTTGGCGACCTCAGTTTTGATGTATTGCTGTAGGAAATTTGGCATCGTTTTCATGCCTTGTTGGGTGTTGTCCACTTGCTTTTGAAGCTCTGCCATGTCATTTTTGAAAATTTCTTCAAATTGTGCTGGGTTGAACTGTTTGGCATTGAGTCCAAAACCTTCAGGTTCCCAACCGTAAATCTACAAAATCCAAAAATTGTTTTTTTTACATGTAAACCAATGCTCATTGTCGGAGCCTGTCAATAAAACGCATCGAATCTTGAATTACCCTTACCCTGTTTAACTTGACGAGAATACATGGCTCACCGAGACGATAACCAAATTTATTTTCTGGGTTACATTCACCGAACTGCTTGTTATCAACAAAGCATGAGGAAATTTGTTCCTTCTTCTTATTCTTGTCTTTGTAGGTGTCTGCACCTCCGCTTCCAAAACTGCACTTTGTCACGTCGGAACCTCCTTCGGCAGGAATAGCTAAATACGTTTTGTAGTAACATAGCATGCATTAATTAGGTAAGTGATTGATGCGTGTATGGTATCAATCAACCTAGTTTATGCTTTTAGATAATGAAAAGCAATGACAACTGCAATATTGCACGACATACCATTGAACCATTTGTCTAATTGTGAGCTCCAGAAGTCATAATTTTGTTGTTTATTCCTGTCAAACCATATAAGGGTAGAGTCTACATTCTTATCCTGATCAGGTTGAGGGCGGAATCCCACGCCAGGATTTACACCAATTAAACCAGCATTCATCTGCCATTTAGGCTTTTGGAGATCCAGTGTAAGGAAAAAGATGTAGAGCATAAGCAAGAAAAAGGCTGCCAATCCGGCAAAGAATATGATGTAGAAGATGATGATTTTCCCTGAAAACCAAGTTCACGGTCAATTTACATACAAACAAAACTAAGACTAAAAGTTATTCAAAACCCAACAAAAAGCAGATTGTGTCATAAGTTTTACCCCATGATGAGCCTGTTCTTCCGAGGAGCTCTCCAGTGTCACTGTTCCACAAAAACTTTCTAAAGCCTCCATCATCTCCCTTTCCCTTAGGCATTTTTTCTTATCTGAAAACCATTAGCGTTAATGATACAAACTTGGTATTAAAAACCACTTACAAAGTACACTTGACTATTGTAAAGCACCACACGTCTATAGATTATCTATTTATGCCTTCTAATTGAGAACTTGCTACTCCATGAATACCTGCCACTTTCTGAGTAATTACATAAAAGTTAAGCTCTCGTTTGTTGTGAGTTTAAGTAATATATTTCCAACTCTATTGATGTGTTTGTAAACTTATGCCTATATCTGCTGTTTCATATTTGTGTTGTATGTACTGTCTTTATGGAACTACTAGAAAACTTGTTAATTAGCTTGTAATCCAAGACTGAGTTCAATGAAAGTGAGATTCATGATTTCGCATAATGCGACCATTAATCGTTGTCAGAAGTGCAGAAAACCGTTAGATTTTTATAGTATAATATTCTGTGTTGAAATCCTTTTTGCATACACGATTTCAGAAGCTTGCCTTGGAAGCTCTTTTTGAATATAAAACGTAATGCCTCACTTCTTCACAAATTACACTAGCCCAAGTTATCTAGTAGATGATGCTGCGATGCGATGGTTTATTTCATCTCTTTGTGCAAGATAGTACACTTCTGCCCTCGTGACGGTCTTGCTTCGAGTTAGACTGTACTGACTCGATGGTGGTTCTTTGTACAAAGAATATTTTGCTAAACACTTAAAATATAACTTGTATGAAATTTTCAGAAGCAGTCTCACCTTGAGCAGAGCGGGATCACAATTTTAATTATACGATTTAGAATTTCTTGAGAGACGAGCTTCTCGTTACCCTTTTGGTGGTCACAATCCTTCTGTTTCTGACCTGAATACCAACGCTCTCGAATCAATAATACTTCGGTATTTACCAAAACTCTAAATCTAACGTTGACCACACAGAGCGGAAAGAGTGGAGAGAGTGCGAGAGAGAGAAGTCGATATTCAGTAGAATCCACGGAAAAGACAAGAAATAACCTTCTCTCGCAGTCATGCGATTTCCCAATTTTCTACGTGTGTGTGTAATGATCAGTACACAAGCACTAGACAAAAGTAGCAAACCGAGCCACACAGAGCGTACATACGGAATACCAATAATACCACTACACACACAAACTGGAATGTAAGCCCTAACGCTCTCTTCTCTTGTGTTCTGGAGAAAAGATATGAAGAGTCGGACCAGAGGACAGAAAATCCACGATGAGTCTACTAAAGCCGCAGAGCACAAAGATTGAGTCTTATTATCTGAGTAGCTTTCTTTTACTTGAGTTTTTATTTGGGGCGGGGTTCGTTGTTTGTAGTAAAGGTTTTCCAGAGTCTCGTCTATAGTAGCTTCAAGCTGGTAGTCGGTGGACCCCTAAATCCTCCTAATGGACGCATTCGCCTGTTCTTCGGTTGACTTCGTCATCCTTCTCTCATCCTTATTGCATTATACCATCTCTCCGTGAGTATAGAGTCTATCCTGTCCATTCCATTTGCATTGTAGATCTTTATTACCTACCTACGTATTGTTACCTCGCTCCAAACGACTCAACGTGTTTGCACGGGTTTCCTCATATAGAGGCTTAGTTTAGGAGTTTGCTCGTAATACTGGCTTCCTCTAAGAACACATAATAATCATACAGCTATACCAAGCTGCTTTGAAATCTGTCTCTCTCTCTCTCCCTCTGTAACCATTTATCTCTCCTTCATCGTATGGAATGCTAGTGCAGGCTGGAGAAAACCGGCTACACTTCTGCTTCGCTCTACGTACGGTTGAATTAATGCATACGAATAGAAATAATATATCTATGCTATTTTCATGTGTCTAGTGTACTGCTAGTGCCTCAAGGAACCTTGGGAAAGGAATTCCACACTTTCCCTGTAGTATATTCATGCTCTTTCCAGTCTCGTCTTTTTGCCCTGGTAGTGTATTCATGAGTTTTCATGTATTTATAAGGACCTCATGTACGCCTACACTATCGATTGAAACGTGTGACTAGGTCGAAAGCGAAAGATGCTTTCTCTAATAGTTGAAATGTGATGGAGAATTTTATATTCTATATACTGTGAATTTTCATACATTACAGTAATTTTATGAGAGTACTATGATAGCATTACAGCTAAACCTTGATATGGATGACTGTAGTCAAGCCCGTAGGCATTTTAAAAATACGTCATTCCCCAATGATCCGGCTTGAGATCTCGATTTTTTTACCAAGAGAGATGAGTTTCATTGCACGCGTTAGCGAGCAAAGAGTAGCAACTGACATAGATCTCCGACGGCATGAACCGACCGAGTCCTTAAAGGTCACGAGAAAATTTCACATCTTTTTGTGAAGTACATGCACGTAAATGATACTGCCGATAAATTTTATATGGAAGGACGGAAGGACATCTAATATAATATGTAGGCGTCCATCTGTGTCTGCCGCTAAGGCTTCTGCGCGTTCGGTATCCGAATGGAAATGTTTGGAGATCACAAAAAGCCAAGTTGGAATGTTCAGGAATTTATGGTATTGCTTGCTCCTTCACGTTTGGCTACAACTTGGCCTTGAGCTTAATTCCTCGAGCTGTGTACATTTGTCATCAGCATTCTGCTAATTGTACTTGAATGCTAATATTCCAAAATCAGACACTAATTAGAAAATTTGGAGTGAGGAGTAAAAATTGTTGGTAGCTGGTCGACTTGCGGTGTATAACTACTATTGGGCTGAAGTGCGATCAATAATAGTCGTCGGTGCCATGTTCCATATTACATGAACACGCACCTATTTTACACGGCTCTTACGCGTTGTGTTAATCTAGAACACGAATCTCAAAGCACATCTTTCGCTCTATACGCTCAATAAAACTCGACAGTGTCCTCAGTATTCTCTTTCATGTAGACTATGCAACGGTAACGCTCACTCAAATGAATACATCACTTCATCATTGATTGTATTTGTGCATTAAAAACTATGTGTGCGTTAAGAGAGTTTATCGGGCACGTTTTCGGAGAGGGCGACATAATGTTTCAGGAATCAGGCAGTAATAATGCATACAAAACTTTATAAGTTGGGCAAACCGTCCAATGACAAATCATACGAGAAAGCAATAATAGAATTCAAACAGAATTTCAAGTTCAACTTCCTTGAAATGTGAATGTTCACGTTCCACATCAAATGACAAACCGTATGACAATTTGGGTTTAGTTTAGACCGCTTACGTGGCATCTGAGAGATCACCATAAATTACTATTCTGACGATATTCATGAATTCAATAGGTCTTTTGTGCAATTATCGACTGTAAAATTCGCAATTCTGACTTGAGTCATAACGCTAATGATAGTCGAGAGACCATTATTGCCAGAGACTAAATGCTTTAAATTGAAACGATACAAGCTTCCGACGAGCATTGAACAACTTGTAATATTGGCATGACTGGAACCCCTCAACTACCAGACCGTTGATGTCATCGTGAACATGAAAATAGGTTTACTTCCTCCTAATATTTTTCTAGCATGAACTGATAATAACTTTGTAAGTCAAACTGAACTGGTTTACGTGATATCTACAAATAAATATTATGCGCAGTTGGAAATATTGAAGGTAATTTTATGACACTTCGTCTTTGACGCTTTTGCTTCTGGCGTCACTGGTTTTAAAACATTTACCTGTATAGGTTCTACTAAATACACTTTAAATAGTTTATAACCGTCAGTGTGCATAGTACATTCAGATTCAAAATCCGGGAATAATCAGTTGCAACGTATACAGCTGCATCACTGCTTGATAACTTGTAACTTACACTACATGTAGAAGTAATGTTGTAGAATCCATGATTTCACCACTGTGAACATGCAATACACTACAGCGGATATTATTCCAGTTTGGGAATAATACAGAAAAAATTAAGCTTACGAACGAAATGAAATACTTTTTACAGCATTCTACGGATGGCGGATACGGGTCAAGTTGTACGTACTTATATGCTTAGGAGGATTTCCTGAATGACTGGACGATTTAAATCAATTTGTGACAAAAATTCTTCCCTTAAAGTTTGCGTTGCCTAACCTCACTTGTCCTTTGTCCATCCAAGTTACTTTGCTTGACTTTGACAGAATCTAATACAAACTAATGATTTTATTGTATTACAATTAATTAACATTTGTCCATGAATGTATGTAGAGAATGCTCAACTCATGCTTACATTATCATTTCTCATGGTATTACCACTTATAAAGTAATAGCCTCGTACTCATGTAATTAATTATTTTCATGTTTCCAGTAATATCAACCCCGCAAACCAGTAAAATTAAAAAGTATGTGAAAAGCATTCGCTGTGAACTGGAAGTTAGTTTGGAATCCAAACTTTGGATGTTTGCTTGTACATACATACTTTGTTCTGTACAACAGTTTGTATATCATAGCAAGCTACTTGGTGAAAATTGAGACCCGTTGGTCGAGACGAGGGAAACCGATTTTATGTAAACAGTTCCAGGAGCTAATCGTAATAAGAGAAGCTTCACTCACACACACGACGACGACGACGGGGATGTAGATGTAAACTGCATCATACGTTTTCTATTACAAAAAACGTGACTAATCAGTAATCACTAAGTACAGTAGTTTGTTGTGATTTTGTCTACGAAAGGGTTTCGAAACTGAGACGTTAAAAATGTTTTGAACACTCTGAAAGCGTCCCGAAAAAGTGTCGTCAACAAGTAAAGGCGGTGTGGTGCAAAAGGCTTAGAAAAGTCAGAGTTTGCTGGAAATCAAGCAGCGTTTAGTTAGTGTCTTCAGGTTATTTTAGAGGGTCAACAATGAATGCCCCACCAACATTCGAAAGTTTTGTTTTGTTTGACGGAGAAAAGAAGTGGGTCGCATACATTTAATTGACGTATAATGATTATTCTGTCTCTGTAACTGCATTGCCAACGACATTTAATCTCTAAATTCTTTTGCTCTTCTGTATTTCAGGGTTATCATTGAACTGGATACGAAAGTTCCAAATGCCGCTCTCATTACTATCAACAAGGAGGATCACACATTGGGAAATATGATTCGCAAGTATGTCTAAATGAGTTATAGACCTTGGATATTTATGATTTATGCTGGTATTGCTCCTCATCCAAAACGGGTTATTAATATTAATCTTAATTGACTAAAAAAAGAACTACACATATCGTAAACATACAGACGTTACTAACGGATATCTAATTGGAGGCAAATTCTTTTTAGGAAGCCATTAAGGAAAAGCAAGACGGAATCGACTGAGAATATGAATACGATTTTGGTGGTTTTAAGGTCACATGAAATTGAAGCTTAAGATTTTTATAAAAGCAGTATACTGGTTTGAGTCCAATGTGTTTTCTACCATGATTATTGATTTACGTACAACTATATTACGATTAAATAGGATACAAGTTGTAATAAGAAATAAATAGACATTATTTCAATTGCTAAACAATATACGAACTACGCCTTCTGCAAAAATTAGTGAGGTTGTATAACCAGTTACGGATTCTAGAAACGACGCCTACTTTGGTGGTTTGAGCCATGTACATCTGTCCAGTTGAGGTATTTTTGTTCCGCGGAGCGGAGGAGTCAGTTTTCTTTTTTGAAGTTTTACTCAATTCACAATCCTTAATCGGGTCATCATCAGAGAGCGAAATAAGAAAGTTATCGTCAGAAGGAGGTGCCTCAACAGTTTTCACAAGGGGCGTGTCATTGTCTGAAGTACTCGTGATATGAAATAATTGTTGATATTGTTCTTCTAGATCTGTATTATTAGATACTGCTTCATATTCTTCTACTTGAAACTCGTATTCGGATGCTTTGCTAGAGCACTGATCTACATCCAGTTTTACGTCTGGTTCTGTGTCTTTCAAGTTCGAATTGTTATTTGTTGTCTTTGAAAACGTTCGAGTCATTTTCATGAGTTCGGCCAAACTATCAGATTTTCTAACATTCCCAGAGGATATCGCCTTTTCCATGGTACAATGTTCTGAAGCGAGCATGACAGTTTTATCTTTATCTAGCTGGACTACCTCCAGTTCGCTGAATTCTTCTTCCGAAACAATAATCGCATCTGAACAATTGGACGAGTTTGCATTACTAACAGGCTTTATACTTGCTGACATGACATTTGGCACGACGGTGACTTCCGTTGGTGCGACACCACAGTGTTGGATTTCCACACTCGTTGATTCGTCACCCGGTTCCGCGTAGACTTCGAGAGAATGATACCACTCATCAAATCGGTTGCTGTTGTCTTGAACTGTTATGAATTTTTATTAAATTTTCTACACTGGATCTATTTGCGCAGAGACAAACAGGAAGTGTACTTACGTTCGGAGTTGTCCTTGGTCGTCCCATTACCATCATTATTGTTTTCGGAACGTTGCCAAATGTTTTGTGTAGTAGTTTCATTTCTCTCTACGTCTCCTACTGTCACATCTAAATATTAATCCTATATGGTTGCCCGATGCATACGAGTGTTCATAACTTACAGCATTACCTTTAGCAAATTCAAACGGATCTTTATCGGTGCAATCAATTCCAAATTCAGGTGGCCCATGTTCAGAACCATCGTTTTGCGTATTGGCATCCATTGTAATACGGTTACAATGCGTAGTTAGATTAGGTTATGCCTTCTCTGTAATCTGCAAGTTCATGATCATGTACCTATAATTCCCACTTCGAGCATTTATACAATATATATACGTCAATGGATTCCCAAATCGTTTCGAAGTTCTCGAGCAATTGAGTTGTTTTTGAAAAGCCAACAAAGTCAGCGTACGACTACATCTTCAGTAAATATCTGCTGGAGAACTATGGCGACTATGGCATCGTTGGAGCTACGTACGTACATCTTTGTACTAATATTTAACATTTCAGATTCTTGAACTTTGGTTTGTGAGAGAACCAGCCAAGTTCGGCCCACGTCGAGATGTGAAACACCTTTGCTGTAGTTTATTAGAGGTATAGGTAATAATAGGTATATAAGACAGGTAATCTCTGCTCTTTCGAGCATATTGGTCCAGGAACGGAATGAAGAAATAAGTTATAGCG